>APFE030704646.1:0-10614 GCA_000404065.3 Pinus taeda | reverse complement strand
AGATCCCTACTTATGATGGATCTATGTTGGTGTATTTAAAAGATTTTTTTTTATTAATGTTAAGCATAACATTAGAATTGTTAGTAGTATTGATGTTAAGCATAACATTTAATAATGACAATAATATTACCAATAATACAATTATTATTAGCATTAACAATGTTAAGTTATTAACAATGATACATTAATTATAGCATAAATACACTATTGATATGATTAATGTAATAATATTATTATATGTAACATGTTATTATAACATGTAATAATTCATTTTAATTTAATGTAATAATGTTTTTATACTATTATAATGTTGTTGTTAAAGTTATTAAATATATTAGTAGTATTATTAATATTACTATTATTAATAACATTTAGGTCATAGTATTAACATTAATAATAATAATGTTAAAGATTATATTGTTATCAATACATATAAGTAATGAGGAAGGAAATTAATACTAACAAACCATCATCATTATCACTCATATTAATAATAAGATTAACAATGTTCTATTATTAATATTATTTTATTAATTATAACACACACATACACTTAATATTTTTAATATAATAATATTTGTGTAAGGATCATATTGTTATTATTAATGTTAATATCATTAACAATAATAATGTTAGTATAAATAAACTTAAAAGTGTTATATTTTCTTAATACCCAATAAATTTATTTGTAATTTTCCAAGGGTAAAAATCTAGAAATATAAACAACAAATGTTCTAGAAACTTAAGTCACAAATGCACTGAGTTTTCTAACATGCACAAGAAAAGATAAATTAGAACACAAACACATCAATACATAAAAATACACGATATACCTAGGACACCCAACTCCGGGAAACCTGCAATGTTGTGTGTATTCTATTATTCTAATCTGCAGCAAAGGATTTTCATCTAAGAATTACAAGGGAAAAATTCCTAGTTTACCAGCAGTAAAATACTCGTCCACTCTTTAGCTAAATCAATTCCCTTCGTGGCTATTGGATGTACAAAATTCTTAAACAAACCAACAATTTGATCCACACATGCAAGCACACTTTCTCTCTCCTACATGCACATGTGAATGGACCTTTGCAGTTAGGTGTGGATGCTCGAATCTCACTCAATTTATTCTTTTCAAATGTTGAGGTCTACAATCTGCCAAAACTCTCGGTCTTCAACTGAATTGCACCAACTCCCATGCACCTATGTCACAACTCTCTAATCTCACTACCTGATTCACACCCTCATTTTCTAGTAAATTTTGTGGTTGTATCAAACATAAAATCTCTGCAAAGGTTGCTATGTGGTCCTTCTTGTACCCTTTCTTTCTCTTATTGAATTTAGTAGTATAATGCCGAAACTAGTGGCACGAGAAATACTTGATGTTGTTGTGATATTTGTTCTTATTCTCTCCTTGGAACCCAACTCCCCACCAACATTACTCTTTTTATCCTTATAATTGGTCCCTCTCCGGCCTAAAGTGAAAATTTCTTGATCTTCCTTCCTTTTAACATGAGATGCAACTTGATTTTATCTACAAACCTCCCCTTGGAAATAGTAAACCCACAAATTTTTCCAATCTAGAAAGTTTTCTCAAGCACATATCTCAAATGTGAAGGCCTCCCATGATTTGGTGAAACCCAAAACAACAAAATTCACTAGTTCCATTTCTTGAACTGCCTCACCCCCATTAGACAACTTTTCCCTTACTTTGGGAAACTTGTTAAGGCAAGCAACCACTAAATCTAACTTAGACATTTTAATTCTCTTGAGCTTTTCATTCATTACCAGCTTTCTGGCCTCACTTGAACCTTTATAAAGAATTATTATTATAGTCCACATTTATTTGGATTTCTTCTTCCCAATTAGGTGAGGAATAATGTGGTCTTTGACTCCTTCAAGGATAGTAATTTTTTCCTCAGAATCCATTTCATTATGCTGAGCCAACTACTGAGGATCTATTGGTGTGGTTGGGATATTATCAACAAAATACCAAGCCCCTTATTCCTGCAGCACCACTTCTATCCTTTCATTCCACAAATGAAAGTTAGATGCATCATTAAATTGGTCTTCAAATATGAGACCCAGATATGCCATACTACCAAATTACATTGTTAAATACAAATCACACTAGTAGATTCAATGCACACTACTCAAAACCCTAACAACTAAATCGATATGATAACTTGCTTCCTATGAATCACATAATTTTCTCTTGAAGATGAAATATGTTCATGTTCCTCAATCAAAAACTAAGCTCTCATACCATTTTAGATTTCCTTAAAACTCGGTGAACTCATTTGTAATTTTCTAGAGGAAAAAACCAAGAGATATAAACCAGTGATATCATGGAAACTTAAATCACAAACACACTGAGCTTTGTAACATGCATAATGGAAGATAAATCATAAGACAAATGTGACAACACATAACACAAGATATACCCAGGGAACACCAACTCTTGGGAGAACCTGCAACATTGTGTGTATTTTATTATTCTTCCGCAATAACAAATTTTCTTTAGATAATTACAACAAGGGAAAAATTTCCAGTATGTCATAAGTGAAATACTCATCTACTCTCTAACTAAATCGATTCCCTTCCTATGCACTAGATCTGTGAAATTCCAACACAAACCAACAATTCAACCAACCTTAGTCGTTTCTCTTGAAAAGAAATAAAAGCATCATTTTCAACCATATTCAATCATAGGCATTATATTCAACATTCCAAAGTCAACAAGGGAATAGATGTTAATATAGTCATTAAAGTTAATATATAAGCTAAATAACGATTTGTGTTTATGTGATTATAGATAATTGAAAACAATTCTAGACCTACAAAAGTGTTCTTGAGCCATGGCATTGGGAATAACTCCCTTGAGTTACTGGTCATATCTTAAATGAGTGATTTAACATAGTAGTTAAGCTACTCTTCAGTATTTTATTTAAATTTTTTTACACCACGACAATGGGGTGTTGTGAGCTTTGCATCTTTTGTTTACATATGTACTATATAAGGTCGGCCATTTGTAATTACAATTTATTGGAATTTCAAAATAAGGCGTAATTAGAATCGTATTTTTCAAATTGTCATTTTATCATTTAATGTGTCTTGAAAATCAATGTACCATAAAATTTCTAGCTTTGATTGCGTGTTAATATTTTTTATTAATTTTATTTAAATTTTGGTAAATAATTATATGAAAATGTAATTTTGAATTATTGAAACTGTATGATTTTAATTAAAGAGAAGTTTTTGAAACAAAATTTAAAATATAAAAGTTAATTATTTAAGTTTTAAAAATTACAACTTTATCTATTATTATATAACAACATTCTAATAATTTTCCAAATTTCTTCTCTATTTAATTATTAATTATAAGAAAAATAAATAATGATGGACACTCTATTGGAAATTCACACATTAATCCTTTTCTTAATTATAGATTCCAATTATATGATTGGTATTGAAAGATGTTGACATATTCTCGTAATGTCCTATAGATGGATTCAGGGATTTTCAAATAATAACTTCCTTGTATATCTAAATATTATGCTTAAGCAATGTTTAAATTAAATATTAACTAAGTATAATGTAGATTAATGAAAATTAGATTTACATACATTGAAAAAAATACCTTGTAAAAGGTACATATCTTTGTAACCTGACGTTGGAAAAGGTGCATATGGTTATGAAATGTTTGGCCATTTATCAAATTCCTATAAGTTCATGCACATTCCTCATTTCCCCTTGGTAGCTCATTCACACTCTTCACTGTAGTGCGTAGTAGAGTAACTACCTAGGGTTCCACCTTTGTTAGTCTCCTTGATGAAAGAGAAGATTTTCTTTATTCATCCACCTTAATGTTTTGTTGCATCTATGTATTTAATATGGTAGTTTTTTAATAAAGGGTATCGTTTACTATACTATATTTTTATAAAGACTTACGATGATTAAAAATTAATGAGAATTATGAAACACCTATTCTAATTCACCTTTACTCGTCCTGGTGTCATGGTTATTAGTGTGGTTCCTGGACTTCCAAAACACACTCATATTAGCATTCTCATCCATTGGTAGCATAAACAAATCCAAAAAAATGGAAAACCCATTCATGCCCCTTCATCAAAGCCCTGAATTCATTACTCTGTTTCAAATTCAATTCCTCTTTCACATATTCAGGTTCTTGGAGCATGATTTTAGATTTGGGTGGAGAACGTTAAGGTTTCTAGCATTGGTAACTCTAGCATTTATGGCTAGGGCTTGAGAAGTGGAGCAGTTGGTTAACTTCTCCTTGGGACTAAGCAAATAAACTTCTGCTTTACACTGAGTAGTGAAGCGCCAACGCTAGGATCTAGTGAAAACAATCGAATGATTTTGGTAAATTTTGGGATTCTGTCACAACAATGTAATGATTTCATATTCTTCTATTAGTAAGTTTTTTTGTCATTCTTTTATTAAATTCTCGTTAACAATTGTGCCCTTCTTTTAACTTAGGCAAGGATACTTTTCTATAAATTATCTATCCATTCTAATCCATACTACGGATTTGTTTCATTTTATATAATGTGTTACATCGGAGATGTGAGAATTAGATTCTATAATAATTTGATTTTTTTTGTTCCAAATAATATGTATTATGAAATCTCTCATGATTGGAAGCAAGGAATTGCATCAACCTCTTTGGACGTGAGTGAAAGCAAGGAAATAGATCAACTTATTTTGAAATGACAATAAGTATAATCAGTACACCAAAGTATCTCACATAACACTTATCACTTAATGAAAAGAAAAAAACCAAGCATCAATGTTTTTGGCTCACACAAAAATCATGGTTTTTGACATCACCAAAGTTCATGACTTCATATACAAAGATGAATACAACTTAGCAAGCAATACATGTAGAATTTGTTCATGATAACCGTCTTCGAGCTCATCCCTTTGTAACCATATTATATAGCTAAATTTATAATTGTATGTGGTTACTTGATCGACTATATTCTTGAACCTTCCATGTGTATTTAAACATTGACTGTTGAGTTTCACCATTACAACCTCTTTTTTTATAAATTGAATTTATCCACTCTCTCAACCATTTTAACAAATTTAACAATGTATCTATCCATGAGAAAACATACAGCTTATTCTTGTTTCATGTGAAACATCTATTTATTTCCAAAGGAAACTAACTAAATCTTGCATGGAAATATAAACACATTTATTTTCCAAGAGATCAAACACATAACAATTATTCTTTCATGCATGAACAAAAACACTTTCCTCTTACCAAAATATGTAGCCCAACAACTATACAAAATATTCTCCCAAAAAAAAACTAATACCATAGCTAATCCTTTTAGTGGTGCAAATGCATATTATTCTTCGCAAAATAAGCCTAGTACAATCAATATTATGTGATTGCTACTTCCGTTTCGCCGGAAATCAAATACCAAAACTATATTTTTCCATGCATGCAAGTGTATACCTAAAGATTCCTCCAAACGAATATTAACACAATAAAGAATATATTTACCAATTTCAAGGATATAATTCCATAATATATACGAGGACGTGCATTTATTTTCTCTTCTTTTTGAAGAGTTCTAACACAAAAAAAAACTTCACTGTATACAAATATATATATTTATTTTGCAAGGATTATTATTTTTCCAAAAGTTAGATAACTCACTAGCTATTATGCATGCAATACAAAATGTTTTCCTATCATTTCACACATCAAACAAATTTGTCATATTTCATCTAGAAATAGCATGAATAACAAATCATTCTCAAATAAATCAACACATGGTATTTTATGCAAAGGTTTTATGTGAACTCTCTCTCAAAAATGTTACTCACATATTCATCTCGAGTAGATCAAATATACTAGGTACTATTCATATGCACATAAGCACATATTTACTTTAAGAGTCCAATATTTCTCTTTAAAAATTTAATGCATACGTGCCATGAGAACATCCTTGATAATATTTTAAATGAAATAACTTAATTCCTTTTCAAGAATTACTAACCTAATTATTATATTTTTGTGCATGTGAATAACTTACTTCTTTTCAATAAATATCAACATAATAGTTCTATTTTTGTGCATGTGAATAACCTATTTATTTTTAAGAAATATAAAACTTAACAGTTATTTATTTTTTCATGAAATTAATTTATTTCTTTTCAGGAAAATTAACACAATATCTATCTCTGTATGTACATAACAACTATTCTTATTGTGCTGACAAATCAAATGACAACACTGTTTTTAATGTTTTAGTCATTAAATTTGGGAGTGGTTTACGAACAACTGGAAGAGAATTTTTGAAAACCAAACATAATTTTTGTTGGAAATGGGTGCATTAGAGAAACCCTCTCTAAGTTTTTACACAGGTGTCACAGTTAGGAATATTCAAATGAATCTTTGAAGGCCATTTTTCCAGATGTAAATATTACATAATATTTCTATTTTTTCTATAAACTTTTGACACCATTTTCTAGAGGCTGGAAATGAATTTTCAAATATGAAATATGTGTCTGGCGAGAAAGGTCTCATTTACAAAAACATCTTTCTGTTTTTACACACCTATCAAAATCTAGGATATACGAAGACATATTTGGACCCTATTTTCTAATAAATCATGCAATTCACACAATTATTTATCCACAAAAATATTTTAAGAATTCAATGCACATGAAATATTTTAAGAATTGAATGACAAATACACTTACTCCTACTTGCATGGAAGTCCATGGATGTTTCCCCAAGAAAAGAATCTCGACTCTTTATCATATGAATTTTTTTCAAGGAAATAAATTTGATTCTTATTTCTTCATGCACCATATGCAAACACAGTAATCTTCAAATAACATAGTTACTTGTCTTTTAATGCATGCTTGGAATCCCATTTTAACAGTTGAATGATAAAAACACTTACTCCTACATGCATGGAATTCCATGGATGTTTTCCCAAGAAAATAATCTCGACTCTTTATCATATGAATTTTTTTCAAGTAAATAAATTTGATCCTTATTTCTTCATGCACCATACACAAACACAACGATTTTCAAATAACATAGTTACTTGTCTTTTAATGCATGCTTGGAATCCATCCTTATTCTCTCTTGGCTTCATTCTACATTTATTATGTCATTAGTTCTCATATTTTCCCACAGGCTTACAATAAGTAGAATTGAGAAAATGCAATAGCTTTTCTAAATTCTAAAAGAATTCCATAGATCAAATCACTTCATAGATCAGATTTTTCGTAAATCCTAAAATCACTCCATAAATTATCCATAAGTTATTGTAAATATTTTGTTAATAAAAGAAATTATTATTTGAGGTAATTATGCACTCAGAAAAGAGACTCGAGATAAGATTGTCAATTCTTCACGATCAGAATCTTTAAAGATTCTAGATAAGATTAAGTGTGGGAGGTAAATTCCCTTAGAAACAGCTTAGCTAGAGAAAAATTCTAAGACTGGTTTCGTTTAAAGTATCATGGGTGAGAAAGGTCGGCTTTAAAAGTAAAAGCCTAGGAAAGAAAGCATTAAATCTTACGAAAGAGGGACGCCTCAGAATTGGAAACATTATCATGAAGAAGGGAATAAATAACCATTGAGGAGATCAACAAGAGGCTTTATATTATGGGAAAACAATCAAGCTCAGGGGAGAACTTGAGGTAGTTAGTGCTTGGGAGGACAATGTCTCCAGGTGCAGGTTTCTGTGCGGCTAATTTCTTAAAGTCTCTCATTTGGTTTATGATGATTTTAGATATAAATTAACTATTGTATATTACTATGTTGCGTATAATTATATATTAATAGTTTTAGTTTCCAATGCTGATGATGGATGGAAATTTACTTGTTGTAGATTAACATTTTTTGTATGAATATATGTTAATGACTATATATTGATATGCTGGTTATTGATTAAAACAAATTACTTTAGATTAAAATGTCGATGTGATTGTACATCAGGTACTGTAGAGCAACACCACTTTCACGCCATCGCCTCATCTAATATAATATGCTCAACATTCTAAGTATCGCAAGATGTTAAAAGTCAATATTTGCATTCACTACCATCTCATTGCGATCTAATTCAATTTTGTTTTAATTATTTTAAGGGTATAAAAGTGATTTTTGAATTTCCTTCCAATTTGTTGTAATTGAAATTTTGGAAAGGATGTCTCCGAGGAAATATGAGCTTGGTCATCATTTCGACCATCGAAGAAGCAAGATGTACTTTAGAGGCGACAATATACGAGAAGGCGATGGAGGAGGAGAAGCATCATAAGTGAATTGAGCATTTAGGGGAATTGGGAGGATTCGATGCCAATATGTTTCCACTGGTATCTCTTATTCTTTAATTTTAAATTTGATGGTGATGAGGTCAAACTTTTTCTAAAATTTAAAATGTATGAATCGATCTGTAAAATTTGAATTATCCTAATTTGCACAGGGTTGATAAACAAGGCCAACCAAAAAGATATATTTATTAGAAATATAACGCTATAACTACTATTATTGAAGTACTAGTTATGTCATTTTGTACGCAGTAGAAGAAATACAGAGAAAAGAAGGATACAAAGAATGCCCACAGGGACAAGATTGAAGACGAGATTAGCTGGGGGCTTCACCTTCCATGAGAATCAAAGAACAAGGAAACTTTAAAAGAAGTAAAAGATCTTGACCTGTGACCAATAACTATTCTTTCTAAATAGTTTTCATTCTTTCACCAAAAACATCGTCGATCTTCCTGATATTGCATTCAAATTTACTTGTTTGTTGTATCACTTTATCTTCCTCATAAGCATTTTGATGTGAATATTTAATAATATTGTGTTTCTTTTAGTAGTCTTTGTATTGCGCATCTTGATTTCAGTAGCACCATGTAAAATTTTAGAATATTTGGATTTAAAATGTAAACTGTGGATAAGCTAAATAACATATCAAAATTATGTTTTTGTTCATTGCATGGGAATAATCACATAGTTTAAATGAGTAATTTATCATATTAATTAAGGACGTATGTGTGTATATTTTGGAATAAGGTTTCTAGAATTTCAATTTGATTATCAATACAATTTAATTTAATTAGAAATAATTATTAAGTGAATGTTAGAGGCTTAATCTCAATTGAATATTCTAAAATATTTTTAGTGATATCAATAAATCAAAAGTTTAGATTTATTTTCAAAGTATTTATTTCATTTTTTGTTATTTAATTAAATTAATTAACTAGAAAAAAAACATATGAATAAATGCCACATAGTTTATTGGGTATGTCCTATTGATAAGCCATGGTATTTTGACAAAGCCTATTTATATATTAAGAATCTCCATAGTAATGTGACACTGAATCTGGATGGGAAGAATGGTGTGACATGGTTTTTTAAATGTATATATTTGAATTTGTTAAATAGAGGCCCAAGTGCTCCAACTCTCTACATTGTTCGTCAATGATAAAATAAAAAATGCTTTTAAATTTGTCAAATAATATAAAGGGTAAAAGCAATATGAAGAGGGTAATGGATCTTTCTAGCAATGTTAAGTCCATATATTAAGGTTTTTAATGTTAATAGATAAATGTAGAGATGGAAAAAGCATAGAAAAAATGAAAAAAGAACTATGCTCAGAGAAATTGTGAGAACAAAATATTGAAGAAAAAACATTCATAGAGAATTGCACCTCCTATATGAAGTGAAGAGGACAACTTCCTCAAAATTCATCACCGTCAATGATCACCAACCAAACGACAAGTGTTTCTGGTACATTATGTCATACACATAGGGACAATCGATTAGGTTGTCATGACTGACAGAGGGAGAGATGAGTAGGGTTAGTAAAATGCTCAGCTTTGATAAAGTGGTCAAAGCTAACAAGCGAGAATGAACGAGGAATTACTAAGGAGGGAATATGAGCATAGAATTTGTGTTGTGATGCTATGTTACGAAGATTTTGGTATGTCTTCCAAGCCTTTATATCCTAAGTTTTTTTTTATTCTAACTATTCATATTTCCCTTATTTACATATTTTCAAAATATTCACCAAATCCCTAAGGATTAGGTGTCTAAAATACTTAATTTCTTTAGCTAATTTACATGAAAAATAATTAGATTATATATATATATATATATATATATGTATGTATGTTATAAATTCATGTTAAAGAAAAAATAAAAGGATTTAACCAATTTTGGTTAAATTTTTATTTAGGAAAAACCAAAAAAAAAAAATAAATTGTAGAAGAAAAAAACAAAATTTCAATAATAATAATTTTATTGCAAAACATGAAAAAATATGAAAATACAAATTAAAAATAAATCAATAAAATTACAAATTAAAGAAAAAAATACTTATCTTTTTAATAGTTAAAGAAAAGAATTACTTATTTTGATCTACATGGTGTACCACTGTTACAAAAGTTGTGTATTGCATCTTCATATTTAGAACAAGATCAATTTTTATGGTATAAAGGGCTTTGTTCTCGTAAACCACCTGTTACGTGGTCAATTTTCATAGAGGAAATTCTAGCACATTATGAGGATACAAAGAGCAACACTTCCTTTAGAGAAACACCACAACAATTGGAAGAAAAA
>APFE030704644.1:0-15258 GCA_000404065.3 Pinus taeda | reverse complement strand
TAAGTCATTTGAAGACTTTTGGTATATGTTTGTGGACGAATGGATAGATAGGTCAGAAGTGTTGGCAAGTTCTCCTTTAGTTCAAGGTTTCAAACAATGGTATAATGATCATAGTAATGGAGATATAAATGAAAATTTTTCTTTGTCCTTGTCTTCGTATCTAAAATCATGTGAGTGCAAGTCAGAAGATAAGATGAAATTTTTGGATGAAGTTGCTAAGGACATTGAGAAAGACATTGAAGATTTAGAAAGTCAAATTCAGGCATATAGTTTTCATAATCATGATCATTATTTTCAAAAGCTTTCTGTGACAGAACACAAGGAAAGAATGCTGGTTCCTTTCTCTTTTACAATTGAGGAAGAGTTCACTGATGTTGAAGATCAATTTGTGCAGCCAGAAAGTTACATGAATCATCAAGATGATCATGTATTTACGGATCCTATAGCTGATTACATAGAAGAGTTTTACTCTCCAGTGCTTCAGTTTACTTTTAAAGATCAGAGACAATTTCAGTGGCAGTGGTCATCACACCATTATATTGGCTCTGAATTCCGATGCAGTCAAAGAAATCAGATATCAGATAAAACAGAGGATTGGCTACATTGGAAATTTCATATTGATTGAGCAGAAAGGAGTTGAAATTGTTAGGGTAGGTAGGTAGGTAAATACAAATAAGCTCAAGGTCAACTGAGCATTTTTCAGTAGATGTAGCTTTCTTTTTCCTACAGTCATGCTTGTCAAGCAAATTTTTGTTTGTCACAAATGGATAAGGCACTGGATCAGCATGTTCTTAGTGTACCACAAGGGCACACTATCCCAAGTGGAGCCACTCTTATCACTGAAAAAATTTCGATGCTAAATGTCTTCAAATAAGCACATGAACCCTTTTAGCAGTTTCGCAGCACAAAATGTTCAAGTGATTTCGTAGCGCATAATTCATATTTTGCACTGGCTGCGCTACGAAACACCATGGAAGGAATTAAGCAGTGAGGCTAATATACCAGTTTCTCTGGTTCATGTTGATGATTCTGAGTCTCCAGAGGATCAAGATGGGCAAATAAACTTTTCTAATGAATCCTCGTTGGATTTCAGAAATGATGAGCGGATCCATGTTACTAATTAAGTGCGTAACATTGGTCATGCCACATGAGAGGAGGGATTGGCTCAAACCCAAGGCTCATCACTAATTTCTTTAGCTGTTGATTGTTATTCAAGCTCATTATCGTTGGCTATAGAAACGAAATGTGAAGGTTTTCGCCACAGTTTAAATACCTGGTGTCTATCACCGTTTCCGGTCTTCAATACTCCTGCTCATTGGTATAAATAATAAAGCCATGGTTTTGTGTCTCGGTCTTCCATAGGTGGAAATCAATGTCCTATTTGCTTGGAGCCTATAACAGCGGATGCATTTTTGGATCAATATGAGTTCTGCTATCATTGTATACTACAATGGTCTAAAGTGCTTTCCAACCAACAACATAAGACCTTTTCACATCTGCCTTACCCTCTTTGCAAAATGCAGAATCACCTGCTTCAAATATTAGCTCTTTTTGCGATGGAAACACATGTTAGTTTGGATGCGGAAGACATTAGAAATGAAAAGGTCAAAGTGCTACGTTCAATGAGGCCCTTGCAACTTGAAGACGTGGTAACTGGACAATACAAGAGCAATGTTAAGGGAGATATAAGATACCCTGGATATACTGATGATAATACAGTGCCAAAAAATAGCCTTACTCCAACATTTGCAGCAGCGGCCTTTTTCATTGATAATGCCAAATGGGATGGTGTACCTTTCCTTATGAAAGCTGGGAAAGCATTGCATAATAGAGGGGCAGAAATCAGGGTACAATTTAGACATGTTCCGGGAAATCTATACAAAAGAAAATTTGGAACCGATTTGGATCAAGCTACCAATGAGCTTGTTATCCGGGTACAACCTGATGAAGCTATCTACCTTAAAATTAACACTAAGATTCCAGGCCTGGGCATGAGACTAGATCGAAGTAATTTGAATCTCCACTATGCGGCAAGGTATTCAAGTGAAATTCCTGATGCTTATGAGCGACTGCTTTTAGATGCAATTGAAGGGGAACGGTGCCTGTTCATTAGAAGTGACGAGCTTGATGCAGCATGGTCTCTATTTACGCCATTGCTAAAAGAATTGGAATCAAGGAAGGTTGCACCTGAGCTTTATCCATATGGCAGTCGAGGCCCTGTGGGAGCTCATTACCTGGCAGCCAAATACAATGTTCGATAGGGCAGAGTAAAGACCAGAAGTGTGAACGTAAGGCCAATGTGGATAATTTAGTGCTGCGTTCAGGTGTCAAGACAGTAAAGCGGCATGGTAACTGATAAAATTGATGTTTATTCATTCGGAATAGCCATGTGGGAACTCCTCACTGGAGATGAGCCTTATGCAGACATGCATTGTGGGTCAATTACAGGTGGCAATCAGAAAGCAAAAGAAATATATTTCAAAGACTTCGATCCACGTCATCAACTCCCAGACAGCAGCAAAGTTGATAGGCTTCGGGACTTTATAAAGCATGTATATGTTGACAAGAGGTATAGCGGTGATAGAGGCGGTGATAGACCTCCACAAGGAAAGAACAGGTACAACTGTGGTCAATTCTGCTTCTCATAATTACAGAAGGGCTGCAATGACAGAAGACGATAAAGGATGTGCCCCCATGTTGTCTGATCAATCTGAAGGTAATGAGTTCCTATGTAGAGAAGTGCATTCTGAAAATTCTGAAACTCTTCTTTGTCTACTTATGAATGATTTTCTATCTCTTGCATTGGATCCGTTTTATGGGATTGAAAGGGACTGTCCATCAAAGGTATCTCATTTCTTCCTAAAGTACAGATCTCTGGTTTATCAGAAAAGTATGACTTCAATGTCATCTTTGGAGGCATCTAAAAATGTTCAATCATTAAACGAGGTCAGAGATCTTCAGGAAACTAAGAACATAAATGCTAGAAGGGAGTCTGATCTCTTGTCATCCTTGTCAGAGTCAAATGATCTTAATGTCAAGGATCCCTTATTCAAGAACAGATTTAAAAGAATAAGTGCAGGAGTAGCAGACAAAGTCTAGGAAATCCTCCTTTGAAAAGTCATCTGATTCATCTAAAGCAATTGAAGGACCAATGGCACTTTGCGTGAAATTTCCTCAGGGATTTGCATTACCTTCTGTAGTGCAGTTGAAAGTAAAGTTTGCACGTTTTGGGCCATTGAATGTTTCAGGAACAAGAATTTATTTTAATCCAGGTTCTGCTCAAGTTGTGTTTAAACACAGCTCTGATGCAGAAACAGCGTATGAATATGCTATAGAGAACAGCTTGTTTGGTCAAGCAGATGTCAACTATCGCCTAAAACAGATCTTTCAACCAAAAAATGAAGCTTTGGCATTGCAGAGCAAAACTGAGTCATTGAAGTTGTCAAGAATACAGAGTGAAGAAGTCTCTCCATCACTGCCAGCTGTCACACAATACAAATACGAAGGATATCTGGCGTTGTTCAAAGCATACGAAAATATAGGACTTAATCATGGAATACATAAGCATAGTTGATGCGGCAATTGAATTATGGCCCAAAATGCAGCCTACAGCACATCAAGGACCGACAAATAGGGGCCTATGTTTCAGGGCAACAGAAAGGATGTGTCATTGAAGACAAACATGGAGCATTAAAGGTTCATCACAACTATCTCAGCCAAACTCCAGATGTCAGAGAACGAAAATGATTGAAGATGAAGGCAGTTATAGAATTTGAGTCCTATTTGATTTAGAAGTCTAGAAGATCTAGTAGAATTAGAATTTTAATTATTTTAGGATTCCAACACTGTCAATTAATAGTCAGCTGTAATTATTAGTTAGTTAAAAGTTAGTAGGTGTCATCATAGGCAGAATCGAATTCCCCTCATGCTGGAGGAGGAATATCGATTAGTTAGAATAAGGATGCTATATATAGTTGAATGATCTATGTAATCAGGGTTGGATACTTATGCAAAAAACAGAGTTTTTATTGGCCTATGTATAAAGCTTTTTACAGTAATAGAAAGACTGTTTATTCTTCCCAAGATTTATACTTTGTTAAAATGCTCAAGATGTTTGTGTTTTTGTCTTACCAAATGTAATTTTTACAGCTTTATAAGTATGCAATCACTCTGAATTCACCTAGTGCTCAGACTTCCTATGTATACTTATAAGTTGAGGTTCTTGTCCTTTATGTTTTACAGCTCTTTAAGTACACAATCACTCTGAATTCACCTAGTGCTCAGACTTCCTGTGTGTACTTACGAGTTGATGGTTATTTGATGAATGTCTTGAATGTTTAAACATTACATGCCTTGGCTTCTATGAATGAACAGTTAATAGATTACTGAAAGATGTTTGACTCCATGAGCCCAATGGAAGAAATGTTATGCTGTCTGTCCAACCAGTATGTTTATTAAATTTTCATTTCAAGAGTTAGCCCTCTTTGTGTCTAAAGATAAATCAGTAGTTTGTTTTGAGAGAGCCCTCTCAAGTTAGGGAGGCTAATCCCTAGCTAAAAGTCTGGTCTGAAATAGTTACATAAGGTCTTACTGATTAGCAGCCATCAGTACTGGTTTTTTGATAACAACACTTATAGATGAAATCTTGAAAAGCTTCGGACGATGGTTCAGGCCCTCCTTCTAGTGCCAATTGGTTTACATGGCGAATTTTCGCTATACCAACAAAGGGGAACTAATCGGATCGCAGGCCCCAACTAGACCTGCTTTTGTTTGGAATGGCTAGTTCCAACGGGTTTTAAGGGGCCCCGTAAACTATTAAATGAGTTGAAAGATTGCTCCTGAAAAGAATGCTTCAATTAAATCAACAAAATTAAAACAGTTAACCACTATGTATTAAATCCTATCTACACTTCTTCTAACTACTCTAGTCTATGTCCTAACTATCCTAATCTATCCTGAAGGAGCATGACAAAGAGAGCTTAAACATCATATATGAATTCCAAGTCTACATGAATCAATTACTGGTTCATATAAGAACAAGGTTGCATTAATACTTAATTACAATCCAATCATTCATACAGGAATGCACATTCCACTTTATGGAAGAGAAGCTTGCAACTGATGTCCAACAGAGTTTTGAGTTAGCAACCTTTCATGATTTAACCATGATATTGAATCATATTCAAATAACCAGGCATAACCATGAAATGTAAGTCATCAATATGCACAAAACAAATATACATTTGCATTTATACAAGTGACAACATTTTGATCATAACACATCATAAAAGAGGAAAATCAATCTAAAACATCAGCTCTTTATTGAGCTAAACAATGTCCTTTTATTCACAATAATCAAAGTTGTTCTTCCCAAAACCCAAAAAAGTCTCTATTTCTTCTCCAGAGGGAATATTTATGCCTCTAGAAATAACTCTCGGTCTTCCTTTTCACCCTTCGCCTTCCCTCTCTCTTCCTTCATTATACAAATCAGAATAGACAGGGGAAGCCAATCGGTGTCACCGTTGACACGTAAAGGGCGTTTCCTGTCATTAGAGTGTTCATTCACTGGAGAACTAAATGGTTATTGATTAGATGGGATGACTATATGTCATCTCTTCATGATGCAATCTCGGACGATTTTTCTTTGAGAATACATAGGCAACACCTGGACATATGACCGCCACGCCATAAAACCTAATCTTCAAATAAACATATCCGCATGGGTAAAATCTTCGAATCCGTGCATGCATCTTTTATTTGGAGTCAAACTTGAAACTTATGCATCCATCCTTAGGCTTAGCTTGACTTCTCTCGGTCCTCACCTGTAGAAATGGCCAACATCAGTTACACATATATAAATATGATAAAAAAAATGCTTAAAAAACATAAATTTTGCATTCATGAAGCATTTATAACATCAAGAGCAAGAATCGCGGAAGAATCGGCCCCTGGTCTTTAATCTACACATTGATTTGGTCTTGTAGACGAAAATTTGATTTACACTGAAAGTCCCCACAAAACACAGAGCTGCATCCAAAATCCGGACCTGAAAAACTATAGGCGGGAACCCATACCCTGTCGGGTCCGCCACATCGCATCGCATTGTGCCATGAGCTTGGGCTTAAGACTATGTTGATTGTGCCTTTTGGTTGGCTGGACTCGACCTTAACATTTTTTGAAAACACAGTAATGTATGGGAAAACCCCGTGTCTGACCAAAAGGCTGGACCTGAAATGTTATAGGTTCTGGTTTATAACCATCAGCGACTCCGGGGTATAACGATGTGCCTTATATATAGGCCTCGGACCCTGCCGATTGCGATATGCGATGTGGCTTCCGGACCTGATATATATTATATATATATATTATATATATATATATATATATATATATATATATTATATATATATATATATATATATATATATATTCATTGTTAATAAAACCATCGGGTCCGAAAGATGGAAGCACGTTTATATATATATGAGCCTTCTGGCCTCCCGATAGCAAATAGCGATTAAACCCCAGACCTTATATATATATTATATATATCATGTTAATAGAACCATCAAGTCTGATAACGGTAGTGCGCCATATATGAATACCCCCCGAGACCCCGCCGACAGCGATATAGCAATATAGCTTCCGAATCCGAAATATATAGAATACGGTTAAAACTATTGTTGAGTCCGGAAGGTAACAGTGAACACTAAGTCTTAGTGTTAATTGCGATAGGCAGATTAGGGGTTTTACGCATGTTTTTTAGCATTTCTGCTATAAAGAGCTATGACAGGAATAATGATGCGATGGGGGGTTTGTGAGTTAAATAAATCCTGATGAATATATGAATGAAGGGTTAAACGAGGTTATATGCGAGGGATTTGTTAAGGGGCTTTAACCATTTGTGAATGGAATATTTAACTCTCCAGAGAGCTAAATCCCTCAGGTAAAACAGATCATTCAGAGAGATGCAAGATTAACTTCTAGGGGACCCATCCAAAATTGTTGCCAAGGCAAGTTTTGAATGGGTGGTGGTTGCGGCCACAACAGGGTCATAACATAGTACACTTCTTTAAAAATATTTATTCTCAAAGCTTTGTTGTTAAGGGAGTTACATGTGACGAAACCAAATAATATGATTTCTTTAGATTCCTACATTCTTCTTTCCATTTATGATGATCCATCCATCCAATATCAATTATTTTTAATGTGTTGTGGCCACAACCCCCCCATATTTTTTTTACAAAAGATGTAGAGATTCTCTATGTAAAATTTGGTCATATCACTCATTTCATGATTTGGTTTTGTTAATTTTGAGAAATTTTCACTTTTTTAGATTTTTCACTTTGATCGCTTCATTGTGTGTAGTTTCTTACAGCTTCCCAATGACTCAAATTTTGCTGAATTTAAACATACAATTTGAAAATAAATTTGATCGCTTTTCATCACTTAAACTTAAACTCTATAAATTTGTATTTTACTATCTTTTATAGATTGTAAATAAATTTCATTAATTTTATAATTTTTAATTGTTTTAACCACTTTGTTTAATTTATTTTAGTTTAATTATAAAATATATTTAAATGGTAATCTTAAATTATTAATTATTAATTATTTGATTTTCACTTAACTAACCTTTAAAACCAAAAGATACCTATAAAACCAAAGATTCAAAACGTGTCTATAACCAATAAATATTAATATATATATATATATATATATATATTATTATATATATATATATATAATATAATATATTATTTTTTTTATTATTTTCTTTACTGTAGGTTAAACATGGATCATTATTCATAACTCTTGGTCTTTGTCAACTATGGGATGACGGCGGAAGTGAGAAATGTCGAAGAATAAAAGTGGGAAGAGTAGTAAGGGTTTGGATAAGCCTTGGTATTCGATAGAGGGAGGCTTTACATTTCAGACCTTCACATTGATTAGGAGGGGTAACTCACTCCACGGGACCCTGGGCGGACCCTTCCCTTCTTAATACATTCCCATGCTCATTTATATGTGACCTCCTCACACATTTTTTTTTATATATTTTTTATTATATTTGAGTTGGAATTATTGTAATATATATATATATATATTTATATATATATATATAAATATGTTTTATTTGAACACTTTTATATTTTAAATTTATTAAAAAATCAAATCAAATCAAATTAAAATTTTAATAAATTTTCTAAAAATTTTGTTACAATTATATATTTTTCAACACTTCATTAGTTTTGGAATACAATTTTTGGAGAGTTTAATCTAGAGTTTTACTTATCCAAATGAAGCATAGAATGACTCATTGGAAAGATAAAATTAGGGATAATAATCTGAAGGTATTAACTCAAGCATATTTTGTCATTTACTAGGCCTAAAATTTAACATAAGTTGAAGCTCCGAATTTGTACCAAAATAATCAATTTCTAAATCTATTTTGGAAGAATTTGATTGATGAAGAATTTTGGCTATTGCAAATTTATTCAAGTTTGTTCCCTTGAGCCAAATAAATTATAATAGAGATCAATGGGAAGCACCAATTTCATTTATTTAAGTAGATTTTAATTTGAGATTTTATTTATTTTATTTTTATTTTTATTTATTTATTTTCTCAATTTTGAATTTCTAATTTTGATGTGCAATTTCTATTGGTTTAAATTTTAATTTTAATGGTTTTTGGCAGAGAGTTCTTGCAAGGAGATGGAGAAAATAATTTGGAACAATAAAATTAATCTAAAAAAGAAGAAAAAAGAGGATTTGCAGCTCCAAATTTGATGGGTTAAATCTATTTGCAACAACTCTCCATTTTTAGATTCCTTTTTGTAATTATAAATTATATTTTAGGAGATGACAAAGTAGATCCTCTTTACTGCAAGTTATATACTTTGAGCACTTTTGCAAGGAGAATTTTAGTAGTTGGTGAAGAGGATAACTCAGATCTGAGTTATTTGGGGGTTTTCTTTTCAAAATTCAGTCTTTGTATTTGAAGTAGAATTTGCACTATCGCAACTCTTTTCTCTATTAGAAAAAATCATGATTTTGGAAAGATTGTTGGAGATCCATTGAGAAACATAGCAAGGAGACCAGGTTTATTAATTGTATGAAAATATTTTTAATTTTTAATACAAAATTATTTCATTTAATACAAATTAGTACCAATTGTTTCATATTCAACACTTTCTTTGATATGAGAATGATTGTCTTTAAGATCAACTATCTAATATATTGGTCTCATAAATTTGTTATTGATTTCCCATTTGTTTTTTGTACTTAATGAAATTTCTTAGTAACTACTAACTCAGAATTTTTCCATATTAAATTGATTTAACTGTCATTGGACTGTATGAACTATTTCTACTTTTTAATGGCTTATCTTTCACTATTATAATATCTAAAATAGAACATACATGTCACTTAAAATGTCAGTTGTTAAAACTTTTTCAGCAGCTTGATACTAATCATACAATGCAAGTTAAATCACTATTCTTTTAAATCACTTTGCTCTTGTTTTGGATAAGATATATATCTAACTCTAATTGAGATAGGATTGGTTTTTATTTCCTTCCTATTGTTTGCATCTTAGAGTATATTTTCATTTAGAATTAATCCATTGCATTTTTACAAAACTCCTTTCGCAAGATCAACCTTTTTCATGGCTTGGCTGAGCCCTTATTTGGCCTTAAGGGTTGCTTTCTTGCAAGATCTTCGCAACAGGGTAAATCCAATATTTTTCTTTCTATTGATAGGTAATTAGAGACATCACAAGTCAACAAGGAGGTTGAGGGGGTAACTGGACCTAATAGAACCAGTCAGAACCACCAACACAAACTGAAAAAGGGTTTAATTTGGGACTCTGACGGGGTGGTCTCCCTAAATGTTGATGAGACCATTTTTGGCCATCAACACGGTGTTAATCCTTAATGGAGGGTTATTGCATATTTTTCTTTCTTTTGATTCCATATCTTCTTGTTGTGACTTATCCAATTATAATAATTGTTGGTATTCGATAAGTCCCATTGAATAATTATTTGGTGATGCAGTGGTTCATAAATATTGATGAGTACTTTGTCTCCTTCCTTGATAATGTTGATATGGATCTTCTTTCTTCCATTATAATGTTGATATGGATCTTCTTGTCTTCCTTGATAATGTTGACTTGTATTCCTTGAAATATTTCCTGGTAATAAGGATGTTGATATGGTTTCACATTTGATGGATTTCCTTCACTTTGTATAACAAATTTTTGATTTATCTTATTTTAAGATATTATGATATTGTTATGAACCTTGCACCTTAAAAATCATAAGAAACCAATAATTACAATCCTCTTCAAGGGGGGAACCTCCATTTACAATAAATACAATGTACACAACAAGATTTCATGCTCCTAAGACTAGGTGTCCTTAATATACACATAAGACACAAATGATACAATTATAATAAAAAATATCGTGCTAGGTCCTAGCCTACATAGCAATATAACAATAGAAATGTATCACTCAATATCTAGGGCTTAATAAGGGGTTTTAGGATTACATGGTTCTTATATAGGGCTTAACATGCCCTTCCCCTTCAAATAAGTGTTGTATTCAACAATTAACTATCTTCAGTTGCTTTTGCAAGAATAAATCATCTTCCCATGTTGCTTATTCCATTGGTAGGCTATTCCATTTCTTCCATTAGATGACGTACTTAATGAGTGTTCAATTTCTCAATTACTTAATCCTTGTTTCCAAGATTGTTTCTAGTTATAGTATTATTTTACCTTCTTCATTAATCTTTGTTAGAATATTTTGGCTTCGTATCTTGTCACTAATTACCTTCTTTAACCAAGAAACATGGAAGACTGGATGTACGATGAAGATGGAGGAAACTACAATCTGTAAGCCATACTTCCAATCCTCTGCAACACCTTATAGGGGCCATAATACCTTGGTGCTAATTTATTTTCCTTCTTTTTTTTCTCGAGGGACATATGTTTATATGGATGTAGTCTAAAAAATACCCAATCCCCCACTTCAATTTCTCTTTCATAGTGATGTTGATTTGCTTGTTGTTTCATCCTATTTTGTGACATAACCAAGTTATCCTTCAATAGTTTGAGAACTTCTTGTTGGTGCTTTATGTGGTATTCTACTCCTAGAGTCTGTCTATTTCCTTTCAAGGGTGATGTGATGGATGGAGGATGATATCCATAAATTTCCATAAATGGTGACATTTTTGATGAAGTATGGAAGGGTGTGTTGTACGACCACTCTTTTTAGGGAACCATTTCACTCATTTTTCCATTTATCAGATGCAAAGAAATGTAGATACCCTTCTAAACATTATTCAAAAGCTTAGTTTTCCCATCTAAACATTTTTCCACATAATATTTTCCACTACTTTCGGGTCCTCCTATATCTGTTGAATGATATTGTATACCTTCTCATTTGACTTCCATTGTGTCCTTTCTTCTTCCACTCAGTTAGATTGTGGAATAGAAATATCACATAGTAAACTTGTGTGCCTTCCTTTTACCTCGAGAGTGCATCTGCCACAATATTTTTTCTTCCCAATTTGTATATAATTTCAAAGCCATAACCCAACATATTTTTGATTGATTTATTTTGCTCTTCTAAAGATATTCTTCACTACAAGAAGTACTTCAAACTATCATGATATGTTTTTACTTTGAAGTGTATTCCTATTACATATGGCTACTATTTCTTAACCAAATGTAGCATGGATAAGATTTATTTTTCATGGATGGGTCCAAATAAGTTATTTCCTTTAAATTCACTACTTTCAAGTGCAAGGTGCGTTCTTTCTTGCATAAAAAATGCACCAATTCCATGGCATGAGGCATCACACTGCAGAATGAAGGTTTTGTGAAGTCAAGTGTTGCTAAGACAAGAGTTGTACATTTGGCCACTTTAAGTTCTTTAAAATATTGGGTTACTTATTTAGTCCATGGAAATAATTTTGTTATATGTGCTAGTATTTGACCATCATTTTTGACAAAACTTACAATAATATCATGTTAATACTAAGAAACCTCTAAGTTTATTAAGGTATTTGGGGTTGACCATTCCCTCATAGCTTTGATTTTTTTAGGATCCACCATAACACTCATAGCATATAGTTGTTGCTCTTCCAATAGTGTTAAGACCCTATCAACATATTGTACATTCTCTTCCCAACATTTTCTATGGATTAGTATGTCATAAACAATTATTAACATTTTTTTTTCTAAAGAAGCATTTAAAAATAGAATTCATCAATCTTTGAAATGTTGAAGGTGCATTTGTAAGTCCAAATAGCATAACAAAAAACTATAGTGAACGTCATGTGTTCTAAAGGTTGTTTTGCTAATGTATTATTGCTTCATTATGATTTTATGATATCCAAAATAGAGGTCCATCTTAGTAAAGAAAACTTCTCCATGTAATTCATCTACTAATTCATAAATGACATGAATAGGAAGCTTACCTTTGATTGTCATTTTGTTGAATTGTATGTAATTTAGACACACACGCCATGAAGCATCCTTTTTGGTGACCATCACCATCAGTGAAGAAAAAACACTCTAGCTAGGTTGAATGATGCTAGACTCTAACATTTCTTGAACCATACACTCAATCTCACTCTCCTATGCATGTGGATACCTATAAGGCCTAACGTTAAGTGGTACAATTCTAGGTTGCAAATGAATAGCATAGTCACAATATCAGGAAGGTGGAAGACCCTTATGCATCTCTCCAAATACCTTAAAATAATTGCTGATAAATTTTTGGAGATCCATTAGAATAGAGGAAAAAGAAATTTAAAAATCTAATGAACATGATTGTGTAATTACACATTCGTGTCCATTTTTGAGCAATTTGTTCATGCCAATAATGCTTATCACTTTACTAGATTTACCTTGGATAATTCTAAGCTCAATTTCCTTTCTTTATGAGAAATATGTTATGAAAATATATTGAAAATTAAGGGCCACTATTTCCAATGATTATAACCATTATACCCCTAATACAATATCAACACTGCCCATTTGGATTGCAATCATGGGAATATTCAAAATGCACTCCCCCATATTCAACTTAATATTATGGATCTTCTGTGAAAAATTTATGGTACCTCCATTTGCAATCATTAATTGGAACTTTGGTGTTGGGTATACAAATCACTTCAAAATTTTTTCCACTTTGTAATTAATGAAGTTATGGGTATTACCTAAATCAATAAATATTGTTACCTTTTTCCTTTTGATATATGCTTATATCTTGTGGGTTTGTGGAGTATTGATGCTGACGAATGCATGAGAATAGATTGTTGGAGTAGTCTCTTCAATCTATAGATATTGTGATGATTACACTTTTCATATTCTTCATCTTCGTAGTCTATGTAGAATATTTTTTTCTCATTGCATTTGTGTCTCTTACTGTACTTGCTCTCACATTTGAAACATAGTAGCTTTTCTCTTCTTTCATCCATTTGTTGAGGAGTCAACCTTGTTATTTTAGGAGAGGGGAATGATTCATTTAATAGTTATTATTGAGTAATTTTGTAGTGCCCATATTTTTACTTTCAACTTTCCTTGCCAGAGTGAAAGCATGGTCTAGAGATTTAGGTTTAGAGAGATGAATCTCATGTTAGATGCTTTCCTTAAATTAAAGTTCTCATAAAAAGGTCTAGCAAATTATACTCTAAAATATTCTTTACCCCATGATTCAACTTTTGAAATTGTTGAATTTACTTTGTAACAAGACCTTTTTGTTCAAGTTTTACTAATTAACTAAAGAATGCATTGCTCTTTGTTGGGTATGTGTTATAGTCTTCGTATGACTAGCCCCACTTGTTGTACATTGTGTCAGACATTGCGTCATGTAGGGGTGGGTGCAGGGAGGGTGAAAGGGGGGTAGAAGCACGCCTTATTTAGGGGATCGCCGGGGGGGGTAGCCCCCCTGCATAAGGTTCATGGTAGTGCGTCAAATTTTGTTTAGGTGGACCCACCCATGGTTTTCTGCATGTTGGTTTTTCCCATGGTTTTGCAGATATAGTCAAAGGAACTATGATTGTTTTCTAATTTAGGGTTAATGGATTGGGGATTTATGAAAGCTTCAACATATACATAATTGTCAGGCCAGGCAGTAACTCCATTAGGCAGAAAAATTGATTCATTTTATTCCATCATGCATGTTATTGTTATATACAATAGGGTGTGACTGTTCAGTTCATCTCCTAATCACTGTTCACATTCCTAATTTAATTATTTACATAAATTCACCCAATCATGAGGATTAGGTGTCAAAATTCCCCCCCCTTAATTTGAAGGGATGTTGGTGAGTCCAAGAATCGTTCTGAATCTTTCAAGCTTTTCTCTTCCAAAAGCTTTGGTGAAGATGTCTGCAATTTTCTCATTTGTGGAACAATGACGGAGATGGATTGTTTTGGCCTCAACATGATGTCGAATCAGATGATATTTAGTATTGATGTGCTTTGTTCAATCATGGAACTTTGGGTTCTTGGCCAACTTTATTGCAGAGGGGTTGTCAATCATTAGTGGAGTTGATTGTACTTGTTTTACCTACAAATCTTCAAGAATTTTCCTGAGCCACACAATTTCTTTTGTTGCTTCAGCTGTTGCCACGTATTCTGCTTCTGTTGTGGAATCTGCTGGAACTGATTGTTTGCGTGATCTCCAGGAGACAGCTCCTGATCCAAGACTCATAGCATATCCTGAAGTAGATACCCCAATTTCTTTTTCTCCATCGAAGTCTGAATTAGAGTACCTGATCAAACTGATGTCATCCACCTGAGTGTACTTGATTCCAAAGTATTGAGTTCCCTTCAAGTACTTTAGAACTCTTTTTGCAGTAGACCAATGTCCCTCACAAGGTTTTTACATAAACCTGAAGAGGATTCCAACAACAAATGAAATGTCTAGTCTGGTAGTAGTTAGGTAGTTGAGACTTCCTACAAGCTGTCTATATTTTGTTCCATCTTCAAATCCCTTTCCTTCAATAGATGTGAGCTTTAAGTTTTGTTCCATTGGAGTAGTAAGAGGATTGCATTCTATCATGCCAAACCTGTTCAACAAATCTCCAATGTATTTCTTTTGAGAAAGAAATATGGACTTTGGATGTTGGGTTACTTCAATGCCAAGATAGTAATGAACATAGCCCGAATCAGTCATTTCAAAACTTTTCCCCAATTCCTTCTTTATGGATGCAATGTAGCTTTGATTGTTCCCTGTCATTAAAA
>APFE030704643.1:8105-61434 GCA_000404065.3 Pinus taeda | reverse complement strand
TAACTTTCATTGATGATTTCTCTAGATGCACTTGGGTATACTTCTTAAAACTCAAGAGCGAAGTATTTAACACTTTTTTGGCCTTCAAAGCCTTTGTTGAAAAACAATCTGGACATCAAAGTCTTAAGCTAAGAACTGATCATGGTGGAGAATATGTTAAAAACACATTC
This sequence comes from Pinus taeda, assembly GCA_000404065.3. Classification (NCBI taxonomy): domain Eukaryota; kingdom Viridiplantae; phylum Streptophyta; class Pinopsida; order Pinales; family Pinaceae; genus Pinus; species Pinus taeda. The sequence continues at coordinate 61,264 of APFE030704643.1, read as the reverse complement.
ATCAACTTTTGCACCGAAAATGGAATTCAAATGCAACATACTGTTCCATACACTCCACAACAAAATGGTGTAGCTGAAAGGAAAAAATCGCACCTTAAAGGAAATGGCTAATTGTATGCTGCAATCTAAAGGACTCAGTCTTAGTTTTTGGGCCGAAGCAATTAATTGTGCAAATTATATAATAAATCGCACTCCTACTAAGGTTCTAAAGAATATCACTCCAGAAGAAGCTTGGAGGTCCATTAAACCAGATGTAAGTCACTTTCGTATTTTTGGAAGTGAAGCATGGGCCCATATTCCAGATGAAAAGCATAAAGCTTTAGACCCTAAGAGTGAGAAATGTACTTTTGTTAGATATTATGAAGATGCAAAAGGTTGTAGACTTATTCCATTTAAGTCCAAAAATGTTATCATTAGAAGAGATGTAAAATTTGATGAAAATAAATCAGCCTGCGAGCCTAGTCCGGCAGATGTGCCACCTCTTCCTATCTCTTCTACTTTTGAAAACATTTCTTCTTCAGATGATGAAAGTGAGGATGATAATCCTCCACCACCTTCTTAGGATCCTCAAATTCCAAGATGGGTCCGTGCTACTCGGGATGCAGCAGGTGATCTTGCCGGTGATCCTACAGATCAGCGACGTACACGTTCTCAGTTTGAAAGAGTCTCTTCTTTACTGGCTCAAGCTCCAGTAAATCATGATCCTGACATGTTTGCAGAAGCTTCAGGCCATCCACATTGGGAAGCAGCTATGAATGAAGATATCATTCATTGTTGGCAAATGATACATGGGAGCTTGTTCCTCTACCAAAGGGATGCAAACTTGTTAGATGTAAATGGGTTTACAGAACCAAGTATGGACCAGATGGGAAAGTTGATAAACATAAAGCTCGTCTTGTTGCTAAGGGCTTTTCACAGGTTGAAGGCATTGACTACACTGACACCTTCTCCCTGTTGCCAAAATGAACTCTATCCGCCTTGTTCTTTCCCTTGCTGCCTCTTTAAAATGGGAAGTCCATCAGATGGATGTTAAATCTGCCTTCTTGCATGGGGACTTGCATGAAGAAATCTATATGGAACAACCCATTGGCTTCATCCAAACAGACTCCAGCCGTGTATGTCGACTTAAGAAATCTCTTTATGGTCTCAAGCAAGCTCCTCGGGCTTGGTATGCCAAAATGGATAGCTTTCTTTTAGAATCTGGCTTTTCTAGTTGTTATTCTGACAATACTGTCTACACCAAGAAAGTGGGCAACTCTCTTATCATCCTTGTTCTTTATGTTGATGATCTTATTCTTACTGGTAGTGATCCCAACCTTATAAACCATGTGAAGTCCAGCCTTAAAAAGAAATTTGAAATGACAGACTTAGGACACTTACACTATTTTCTCGGTCTTCAAGTCTGGCAATCCAAGGAGGGTATTTCCCTTTCCCAGTCCAAGTATGCTTGTGATATTCTTCGTCATTTTCACATGGAAGATTGTAAGCCAGCTCCTTCTCCCTTTCAGTCTGGAGTCAAACTTTCAGTCTCTTGTACTTCTCCTGAAGTTGATGCTACCTTATACCGTCAACTTGTAGGAAAACTCTTGTATTTAAACCATACTCGTCCTGACCTTTCCTTTGCTGTTGGCCTTGTTGCTCGTTTTATGCAAAACCCCCGTGAAAGTCATTGGAAAGCAGCTAAAAGAATACTTCGTTATGTTCGAGGTACAGTACAGCTTGGGATTCATTACAGTGCCAAAGCAGCTCCTCTATTAGTTGGTTTCACTGATTCTGATTGGGCTGGTGACCCTGATGATCGGAAGTCTACTGCCGGTTATGTCTTCACTCTTGGTTCAGGACCTATTACATGGGCTTGTAAGAAACAGGCTGCCATTTCTCTTTCGTCAGCAGAAGCAGAGTATCGTGGTGCCGTGGAAGCTAGTAGGGAAGCCTTGTGGCTTCGTCAGATCCTATCAGAATTGGGCTTTGAGCAGCAGCATCCGACTACACTTTGGTGTGATAATCAAAGTGCCATTCAGCTTTGCAAAGATCCAGTTCAGCATCAGCGCAGCAAACACATTGAACTTCACATGCACTTCATCAGAAAGCTCATTCATGACCATGTTCTTTAAGTGCAATATTGTTCCACAGATGATCAGGTTGCAGACATCTTCACAAAGGCTCTCACAGAGGCGAAGTTCACTAAACTTCGATATATGCTTGGAGTTCAGGAAGTTGTCCCTAAGGGGGGATAGGCTCTAGTGCCTCCTTCCTTCTCCTATTGTGTCATATTTGTAAATCCTTCAATCCTATCCCAAGTTGTTCTTAAGGGGGGACGTTAGGATATTCCGACACATAGGAAATAGTTAAGTTCAACTTGGTCTAGTATAGAGTTAGGTATAGAGTTAGGTAAAGTGTGTTTCTTTACCGTTGTACATTTTGTAACCTACAATCCGACGGTCACGATATGTAGTGATCCGACGGTTCATTCTCTCCTCGGTATTACCGACACTTGATCCGTGGCTTGACACCCGATTGGTCCATGAATTCTATTTAAAGCGCATGGAGGGTCATTTGTAGGTTAACCGTGCATGAGAGAAGCTTATGTAAATTTTCATTCTTTTATTAATAAATTGCCTGTAGTAGCCACGTTGGCGCAGGCCGTGGACTGTTTCCCTCTCTGAGGGTTTTAACCACGTCAAAATACTGGTGTATTGATCTGTGATCTGTTTGTGAGCGGTGTCCTTTTGGTGTTCTGTCTGAGGAACTTACCCTGTAAATTCTTACAATAGCCTCACTGAACTAGCCCTAGATTGTATCCCTAGAAGGACCTTTCTTCTTTTCTTACTATGCTTGAGATAGAGCCTTTCTTAAACAAGGAGATGACCTTGTTACTACCCTAACCGAACTCTTTTTTCTTCAATGTGATTGTAGATCAGGAACAGCAGTAGTATGTCTCCTTTTTTCTTCGCACATGTGGAGGATACCTTCAAGAATAGCAACCTTGAATGCCCTCCTACCTTCGCTTGAGTAGCCCTTAACTTCGCTTGAGTGAGAGGCCTAATTGGCACCCTTTTTCTAGCCCAACCAAGTCTCTTTGTATGACTGCATTAGGAGGTCAGTTATGACAGCAGGTTGAGCCTCCTTCTCTTCGCACGTGTGACTATAACTAGGCCAGAAATACGCCTTGTGAACTCCGTCTTCTATCCCTCCTTCTTCGTTGCAAGAGAGACGCCTTCTTCATCCTTTTTGTACCATTTTCTCTTCCTTCTTCCTCGCTGATTTCAAAGTTGACTTTCTGCCTTTTGGTGAGGACGAGTGACCCTATATATAGTGGTTTGTCCCTCCTTGTGAGCCGACTTGACTTTCGAGTTTCAAATTAGTTCTTTTTATGAGACCAACATATGGAGGAGGCTTGAGACTTTGCTTGGAGGTCATTCTTGGACTCTAAAACATAAATATACATGGTGTAACATGCCCTTAAGGGTCTTCAACATTTACTTTGACTCTTTGACCTTCCTATGCCACTTTGACATGTGCTAGACCTATGCAATGAGCAAGAAACTCATTTTTGTAATTTACAAAAATAAAATTTCTTCTTTTATAAGTACAAAGATCAAAATTAGTTACACTTTCTTCAACAAGGTACTTATCTCTCCCTTGAATTTTGTGCCAGATTCCATGGAAAATGTGTTCTTGTCCTTAAAATTTGAGCCAGTGTCCAGACCTCTACCCCTCGAACTATGTGCCACTATCTAGAGCTTTTTCCCTCAAATTTCGTACCATAGATGTTAAAAATATTAAGGGTACCAAGGAAGAGTTTCCTAGTGCATTAGCGTTTTTGCCTAAGAAGACACTTTAATTACCTTTTTAGCATGTAACTTTATGGGTTATATTAAAGTCATGAGGAAAAAATCACTTTATGTGGTACATGTACTAGGTACTTTATATTAAAGTCACTTTATGTCTTAAAGTGACTTTATGAGAAAAAGTACTAAAGTATTATATAATATTAAAGTCACTTTATATTTTAAAGTAGACTTTATGTGGAGAAAGAGTACAAGGTACAAAACTAAATTTATAAAGTGACTAGGAGTCATTAATGAAGGGGACCATATTAAAAGGGGGGTAAAGTGAAGGAATGATCTCCACAATTAATCTCATGGGCTGAAATCTAATCTCAGCCCTTGATCAATAGGGTTAGGGTTCTCCTATCTAATGAGAAACAAAAAGGGAGAAAAGGCAAGAGAAGCTCATTCATTCTTCACATGAGCATTTTTGGAGAAGGAGAGCAAGGAGGAAGAGGAGGAGGCTAAAGGAGAAGAAGAGATATACAACTGCGAATATTTGCTATAGCATGCCCAAATTTCTAAGAGGCCTGAATTTCTAGTAGGTCCAAGTTTCTAGGAGGCTGAGTTCAAGCTCAAGGGAAGGGCATGAAAATCAAGGACGAATCCAGAGCATTTATGCACATTGCTCAAAGTATAAACAGAGGTCTAGTTCAGTGATTTCTGTTGCAGAGAGAAGCTTTAGACTGCACAGAATTCGAGGCAATCAACAGTAAGTTGTGGCACAAATTTCTAGGAAACAACAATTAACTCCAAGCACGAATTTTTAGCTTGTGAAGGTTGTAAATGGGTATGAAAATATCTTAACAGTGAGGATAGTTTGTGGCCAAGAATTCTAGGAGAAAGAAGGCACTCGTTCCAAGGGAGAGATAAGTACAAATTTTGTCTTTATTAATGGTTGTAATAATTTTCCTGAGAAGCTAATCAATCCTTTTTGAATATTGGTTTTTGCCTTGTGGGTTTTTCAAGTGTCTAGTTGACCAAAAACACTTTGTCTCCTGTGTGTTAAATGCTTGCATAAATTTTATATCAGCGGAAAGTAAAATGGAAGTAGAATAGCCTGTGAATGTTTCAAATTAATTAGCAATATAAGTTTTATATCAGCTAATTGTTTGGGTATGAGGGCATTAATCGTTATGTTAAAACCTTGAAACTGGGAGGGCTACAGATTGGCACCATTTTTCTACATGGTATCAGAGCCTATGAAACCACTGTGACAATTTCAGCTGAGAAGAAAACAACCCGCAAGCTACCTTATGCTATAAGACCATGAATAGTAAACCAAAACTACCTTCAGATACCCAGAGATTAGTTATTGAGAGGGAGGCAGATTTTGGGATTTACATATTTTAGATTTAGTGTTGGCTGTGAAGGTCATGGTGATTGGTTTGAGGGTGGAGGATAGATTGAGTGGGGCTGAAAATTTTGGCCCTTGGAAGGAGAGGGTTATGATATTGCTTGAAGAAGTTGAAGTGTGGGACATAGTGGAGAGTCTTGTTCGCCCCCTACTGATCTAGCTTAGTTGCCGGACTTCAACAAGAGGAATATGAAAGCAAGGAAAATAATTCTTGATGCCATTAAAGACCACTTATTCCTTCATTTGACCGGGAAGAAGTTTTCCTACAAGATGTGGGAGTCCTTAGTCACACTACACAATAGTTCCAATGAGAATAATGTTGAAAAATTTAACTAGTGTCGATCTTCATAATTGTATTTCAGTCATGATGCAATATACTTCTCAAAAGAAAGAAAAAAAATGTATTGACTTATTAAAGCATGGGTTTCATGTTTGGGTCAATGATTTTTAAGTCAAAGCCTCCATCGTACGCTTCTAGGGTTTTTGTCAAGAGTCCTTGTCCATGTCATTATGTAAAGGACCCTTCTCAGGCTTTATCTATCAAACAAGAAATTTATTTTGATGTAAATTAGATCTTTTAGGCCTCCTCCACCAAGTTGGCCTCAACCTGGACAAGTCAACCTAATTAGGATGCAGAATCCACTATATAAAGGCAGCAACTCAACCTCATTTGGAGCACATTCACAACAAGTTCAATCTGCATTGTTGGAGAAGACAAGAGGGTGTGAAATTCAAGGAAGAAAGAGAAAAACCCTAGCGACGAAGTTTGGAGATCATTTTCTCTCTCTTGTGATTCACAATGTGCGAAACTCTGGAGCTGCAAGAAGGCCGAAGTTGCAGGGATGTAGTAGGGGCCACTGAAGTTTGCATAATCATCTTGGAAAGTTGACTTGGTGGAGAAGGAAGGTTTTTTGGTCTAGTCTAAGGTCTTGGATTGTCTCAAGTTTGATTTGAATCTGCTAGTGGAAGAGTTTGACTAGGTTTTCCTCTATGTGAAAATTCTATATGTTGCAACTATTGGAGATTATTCTTCTAACTTAGAAATTAATTATGCAGTTTATTTACTACAGCAAATAACGAATAAAATCGTTGCTGCAATTTTCACCATACAGATACCGCGGAAAATAAAATACTGGAAACTGAGAAATTCTAGCTCAAACACAATAAAATTGACACAGTTATTTTTGGACAATTGTCCCCAGAAAAACCCAACTTGGGAAAACCAGTGCAGCAGATGAGGGTTTTATTATTAATGTTCAGCAGCAAATCTGAGTACAAAAATTTAGATGCCCAGCGAGCAGTCTAATCTGAAGAAAACACTAACAAAAATATTGTGAGAATTTTCTCTCACCCCACATCTATTTCGTGCTTCTGAAATAGCTTCCTCAACCTCTGCGTGAGATGCCTCCGTCAGCCACTACGCAGTCCCTACATTGGCCCTCTAAATATTTCGTCCTTCCTTCCTTCGACTCTTGCAGGAAATGAAAAATTTTCTCCCGGAATGTTGCTGCTCTCCTGCTACTCACCCTCTGGCTCTATATTCTCTGCTGGGTTGTTGCTACTGCGAAAATCGAATTGCCTGAGCAACTGAGTATCTACACGGGATGATCTCCATCACCACATCTACTTTCTTTTAAAATCCACTGTTAGAGCACCAATGTCCAAGAGTAAAACTTAATCAATGGCTAGGATCATTTCGGGGTCGATCTGTGTGAGTTTTTAGATGATTTGCGCCTTATCTCAATTAATATTGATTAACTAATCATATTCCCTAAGTTTAGACTTAGGAAATATTTAAAAATTGGTTAATAATCTAATTGAGACACTTATAGGCAGAATTTCCATAAACGATTTCTGGGTTTTGGAGATCTCATCTATTCTAGCCTCTCCACGACATTTCATGGCTAGCACACATCTAATGTTACAAAAAATAACACTCCTTAGCGAGGAATGTGTTCTAACATTGTTTCCCCCTGTAGCAACACCCTGTCTCTGAATCATCTCTTGTTACACTGTTGCTACCCACCAACCACAGCACATCTCTGATATATGTTGCATCTATGTTGCTGCTGACTCTGCAAAATTGCTACGAACACTGCATCTACACTACAACTCCCTCTTCATCTATTGTTGTTGCAACTGCAACATCAGCGACATCCAAAACAGCTTGTCCCTACTAATGAAACAGGTTCTCCACCATACACATATGTTCTCTAAAATAAACGAACTTAGCTCTCCCTAGAGCTTTTGTGAGAATATCTGCAACCTTCTCTTCTATGGGAACATATCGTAGCAGGATTGCTCCTCGTGCTACACAATCTCTGATGAAGTGACACCGAATATCGATGTGCTTCGACCTGTCATGAAACACTGGATTCTCAAAGAACTTTATGCAACTCTGATTATCACAATAGACACAGCTCGCCTCCATCCCCTGCCTAAACAAGCTTACTAGCAGCTTCTGAAACCATATAGCTTCACACGTAGTTGTGTTAGTTGCCATATACTATGCTTCTACAGAGCTCAGTGCTATTGACTTCTGCTTCCTGCTACACCAAGAAACCATCCCTAATCCAACAATGAAGCAGTACTTGGAGGTACTTTTCCTGTCCACTGAACTCCCTGCCCAATCTACATCTGTGTACCCACAAAGTCTAACGTCATCCTCTCAAGTATATTTCAACCCATACTCAACTGTGCTTCTAATGTATCTCCAAATATAACTCGATGCTACCCAATGTACCCTTTTCAGTTTCACCATAAACTGACTAAGGGTATTTACTACAAAGCAAATGTCTGACCTAGTGTTGACCAAATACATGAGGGATCCAATGAGTCATCTATACAAGGTAGGGTCAACATCCTTGTCATCTGATGCATCTGTCTTCTTACGATTGGTAATCATGGGTGTAGACATGGATCTGCAATCCTGTATCCAGAAACTCTTCAGAATATCTGTAGCGTATCTTCCTTGCCCAAGGAAGATCTCGCCATCCTTCTGCCACACCTCCAATCCTAGGAAATAGTGCATCAATTTCAAATCCTTCATGTCAAATTCTGCTGCTAGGTTCCTCTTGCAATCCTCTATGAGCCGTGATGATCCTGTCAAGAATAGATCATCCACATACAAAACTAGAATGAGGGATTCATCCTCTACCATCAAATAGTAAAGGTTGGGGTCTGCATCACTCTTGACAAACCCCATCTGCAGCAAGTAGGTGTCAATTCTACCATACCATGCTTGGGAGCTTACTTGAGCCCGTATAGAGCCTTCTTCAATTTACACACATGCGTGTGCCTCTCCTGAGTCTCTAAGCCCTATGGTTGTTCTATGTACACTTCCTCCTCTATCACTCCATTCAAGAAGGTTGTCTTGACATCCATCTGGTGAATTTGCCATCCCATCTGAGCTACTAGAGATATAACTGATCGGATGGAAGTGTATCTAGCAACTAGGGCAAAGGTTTCCCATAATATATCCCTTCCTTTTGTGCATACCCCTTTGCTACGAACCTAGCCTTGTACTTTTCCACACTGTCATCTGTCGTGGGCAAGTGTTTGCCTCTCTCTGGACGTCATTATGCCCTCTCTCCGCCTCTTACACTCCGGCCTAGAAAAACTTCCTTCTTCCGAATACTCACTACCCATCACTACAAGAAATCTACTCGATTGGAATTTCCGCCTGAGAACTTCTCACTTCAGAAATTCGATCTTTTGTTCTCTCAGGGTAGTTTTCCAAATAACCCTCAAGCTCCCTTAGATAATCTTCTCGTTGACATTCAACGGCCCAGATTAAAAGCTAATCAATGGCTAAGATCATTTTAGCTTGATCCTTGTCTTCTTCTATAAGTTACACCCACAATTAGATTAATACCCATTAATATTTTTAATTTCCTAAGTTTAGACTTAGGGGGGCCCATTAAAAAATATTAATTATTTTAATAAAATTATTTCTGGGTGGAATTTCCCAAAACGCTTTCTAGGATCTTTGGAATACATGTGCCTAAGCCTGCCTGCAAAATTTGAGGCCTAGAGCACATTTGATGCTACCCCAAATCAACACTCCCTCTTAGCGAGGAATGTGCTCTAACAATATATGCTACTACATACTGCTCTGACTCTGAAGCATCGTCATCTACATTGCTGATGTCTGACATGTTGTCCACCAACTACCGCGTTGTTGTTGTAACTGTACTATTGTTGACACTGCCATTGTCAACATTGCATCCGTACTACAACTCCCTCTCAAGTATTGCATTTGTGCTACTACTAGCACTACCACTGCCAGTTGCTACCGCACTACAACCTATTGTTGATACTCCATCAGCGACGGAAAAACATCCAACAGTATTGAACTAACTGTGTTCAGTATGATACCACGTGAATGTTGAAGCCTCACTATTGCTAGTCTCTGCGCTGACCCTCTGAATCTATGTCATGTTCCCATTTTTATTCTTCTTCATAGTACAGCCAGGGTGGATTTCCAGGGCAAGAGATGGCCAGGTCAGTGAAGCAGGTTTTTGTCATCAGGGGTCCCGATGGAGTTTTGAGGAGTTTTCATGGGATTTTATGGCATTCGTTTGGCATATTCCATCATCCGCACAGTTTTCCTTTCATTCTGTCGCATTTTGACAACTTACAGAAATCAGCGTTATTATTGGGCATAACTTAATTAATTATGCTCGAGGTGGCATTCTAGGGAGATTAATTGATGGAACACCTCAATATAATAGCTCGTTGGAACTGGAATGAGAAGATCTACAGGATGGGATGCTGAGAAGAGACTTCTAGTGACTGAAGAGAGTATGGTAGGGATTTGCATTTTCCTTAGTTAAAAATGACTTTAATTAATCATTTAATTAAGGAAAAATAGTTAATTGGAGGAAAAGGGGCCAAAAGTGACTTAAGTGAAATAAAATAAAATTAAAAGGTCACATGATAAAGTCAATGGAGGAGCTTCTAGAATAATAATAAAATAAGATGCTTCTAGAGGCTTGGAGATCTATCCATCAAATTTATAAAAGAGGAGGAGGACATTTGGAGACATCTTGGTTTTGATATTGTTTCTTGTATGAGAGGTTGAGAACTCGATTCTCTACTCCATTGGTAGCCCTAGGACGAAAACCCTCGAGTGATTTAGAGAGATTGGGCAAGCATCCATCTCCCCTTGGTGGATTCATTCAAAATCCACGGGTGTAGTGATCGTTTTTCTGTTTCAGTTTGGAGACTAGAGGGTCATTCCCAGCTATTGTATTGGCATCCATCTATATATAATAAAGTTGGATTTTGGTTGTTTCATTTCTCATTGTTCCTCATGTTGTGATTTTTAATGAGATTTTATGCAATTTGTGGATTTATGGTTTCAGTCAAATTTCTAGTGTTTGGGTTTCCATGGCAATTTCTTGTTAAGTGCTAGATAATTTGATTTGAAGGGTTTGTTCCAAATTTCCTCCATTTCGGACAATACAGTGGTATCATAGTTGTGCATCCTACCAGCCTGAGGGTTTATTGCAGAACAATCTCGAAGAAAATCAAGGGTTTCAAGAGAACCAATTTTTGAAAAAAAATTGGTGTTGAAGATTTCCTCCTTCAAGTATCTGACAATTTTCTTTCAAATTGTTGAATCAATAATTGTCCATCAAGGTGTCACTTGTGGATTAAGAGATTGGGACATGCTGAAAAATTATCAAAGGCCGTAGAAAATATCTATATAATATATATTATATATATATATTGGCCAAAGTTCATTACATGGAAATTCTAATGGAGCCAACCAAGCATTCAGAGGGGCCGAAAATAATTATTGAAGAGCCGCCATCGAATTTGGGGCCAAGCCATGAGTCGTGAGCAAGTTTGGGGCCAACGTTATGAAAGATTTTGGTGACTTAACAATTTCATTTCGTGGAGGGCCGAGTTGCATTTCAGCTCGACAATTTGGAATGCAAAATACTGGTCATTTGGTAATCGTAGTTAGCAATTAATTAGGAGGGTCATCTTTCAGGGATGCGGGCCAAACATGATTAAAATCATTATTTCCCAAGCTTCTATTCGGCAGGTCCAGGCAACATTTGATTGGTTGCATCACACGCAGAGAAGGGATGTTAGCACGTTAAACCAAGTTGGTGTCAAGTCTTCTGGAGCTAAATCGCCGAGATTTATTTTTCTGAGTGACGAAGTGAACGGAATTCTCTTTGCACGAGCTACCCAATCACATCGGCACTACAAAGGCCACCAAACGGCTCATCATTGTGGCCCAATTGACTAAGGTAATAGTCATCGTGGAACCACCTCTTACACCTAGTGTTCACTTGCCACGAAGTGCACGGGCCTGAATCTCCTATGCCTTGGTTCATGTCTCATTTCGACAATGCTTGGAGGTTGTTTCTCAGCCAAAGAGCGATTGTCATGCGTTGAACATTGACCAAGTGCAAGCCAAGTCACTTGCTACAACAATCGGGACCAATTAAATCAGAACGAGAAGTGAATTAGTTGTAGATAGTATTCTGAAGTCATGCGTGTATTTGGCATCAATCGGAGTTTACGGACTAGTGTGTACATAGTTGCATAGTTCATTGACAGGATTGAATCGAAGTGGGTTGAGCACAATACTATGTTATGGTGGAGCCAATCTATTGAAGTCGCTTGGCAGAGCTGTGAATCTCTCAAGCGCAACAGTGTAATTGAAGCCAACCTGGCGCGTGAACCATATATCGGTCCCAGGTGAGCAATAATAAGCGCTTGGAGTAATATATCAGAGATAGAAGCCATGTCCAACTCATTTATGGGATGAGCCTGTTGGCAGTTCGTGTCTCTATTATTCATCAGAACAAGGTGATGTGGACCATAGCGGAGATCAGTGTATTGGTGTTGTTAAAAGGGAATGTGACTAAGAGTGCAACCAATCTGAACGTTCAAGAGTTCATCAAAATACCCTGTGCAGATTTGAAGTAATACAAAGACATCCAAGTGTGTAATCTGATTGTGGATCAATCTATTGCATAGCTAAATCAAAGCATGTGGGTAAAGGTAATGCTAATTGGGCCTTTTAGAAGTAAGGCAAATCGATGAACCAGTGTGCCTAAGTGTTACTATAGCAAAAAATCATGTTACCGGTGCAGAATATATGATCTGACAATTGTATGTACTAATGTAGTTGCTAGTTTTATGGAAAGTGTATTGCAGAGGGTTATGTACAACTAAATGTTTTTAAATGTCAAGTGATTGAGCAAAAGTGCCCAGATTATCATCATGTTGTTGAAGTTGGAGCTATAACAGTCGTTGGAACACACAGAGGACATCCAAGATAAAGGAAACAATCACTTGTTGTAACCAGGTTCCTTCGTTCATTCTCTGTTATATATTTTCTGGTTAATTCATTAGTAGAAGCCATGTCATGTTCGATAGTACCTTACCCTATTTATGAGTTATAAAAACAATATCACTTTGGTTAGAGATTGGATCCTCCATATATGTGTCAGTAAATGTTTGTATTTAGCCCCAAATATTATATTTCACCTACATTATCAGCCTCCATGTATTGATGTCAAAGCCATTACCGAGTTGATTCATAGTCTTGGTTGAGTCAAAACATCGTTGAGTTGTTGGTGGTCATCAGCCGCCATTATCGTTGCATGGCCTTGTAAGTGTTGAGGGTGGGAAATTTGTCAGCTGAATTCATGCATAAAACAACTTGATATTCTTGTCATCATTGAGCCTAAACATGGATCACACTTTTATAAACTCCTGTAATAAACCAGAGATAGCAAACAACAGACCATTCTCAAAGGGGATCTACACCATTCTTCAAAGAGAACAACCAAAGGATGTGCAGAAAGGGCAAGAAATAGGACACAGAATCCTTGCACTTGGGACAAATCTAAAATGCACGAGGGTCACTTGGAAAGTTCTTTTCAAACTTGATGAACTAGATGCAGTCCTTTCCAAAGTGAGCCACCTAGAAGGGAAGAAATTAATGTGGGCTCTAAGACCAACTATGCTTGCTTTAATACAACCCAAGTTCTTGGAGGAACCTTGTGACGGGGTTAGACTTCCAGTTGCATCTTGTCTCAGTCACATCATGAGACTGATTGCACCTATACCTCCTTTCAATGATGAAGTTATAAGAAGAGTTTTCAAGTTGATAATAGAGACTTTTCAGGACTTGGACAATAGTGCGGGTCCCACATTTGGGAAGAAGCTTCAGGTTCTAAAAATTATGGCCATGACTAAGACATATGAAATCATGTTAGATCTAGAGTGTGATGGTTTGATCTTGCAAACGTTCCAATGCTTCTTCAGCATCAGGAAACATCATCCTGACACAGCCATACCACACATGCAGTCCATCCTGTCATCATGTATGAGAGGTCGTGATTCCATTCGCAAGGTGTTGCAATCTCGATTGTTGTCTGTTTGGAGGAGAGAACAGTTGGTCTCACTTGCTGCGTATGAACTAGCCAAGAGGTTGGTTTTAGGAGAAAGTTGACCAAGGAGGAGTTGCTCAACTTGGGGGGATCATGCAGCAAGAATGAGATGAGGAGGAAGGGACTTTGCTTCATCTACAAAGGACCATGGGGACCTGACCTCTCATGGTTGAGTAATGCAAAGGAGATGATAGAGGTAGAGCAGGAGGAGATTCCTTCTGGCTTTTAGGGAGAGGATTCTTCTTTGGATGAGTCCATGGGTTCATACGATGATACCTCTGAGGAGCACGACAACTCATGTGGAGTTGATGATAGTAACCTAGATATGCATCCATGTGTGATAGATGAGTATGATGAGCAACCGATTGTTCCCATGAGGGAAGGAGATCCGGAAGCAGATGAGCGACTGATGATTCAGCATAGAGAGCACATAGAGGAGCATGAGTCATGTAGAGTTGTTGACAGCAAGGAAAATTCATATGATGAGTAGATAGTGGGTCCTAGGAGAGATATACAGGATGATGAGTCACCAATGGTGATTCAGCATGAGCAGCATCTGGTGGATCATGAGTCTGCTGAGGAGGAGGATGTGCACAATATGCATGGTGAGCGTTCTAGGGAGGGCCAGTTGGAGGTTCATATTGAACCCATGATGGTGGAGGATAGGCAACCACCCTTGGGGTTAGTCATTTATGAGGAGCAGATAGATGTACAGACAGCTGGCAAGGTGATAATATTCGCTGACACTTGTCCTCAGGAGATGTTGGAGTATGATAGGACAGTTTGGCAGGAGATTGGTGGACTGGACAAGCGTGGAGTTTCATATCAGGCGAGGGAGATAGTAGTGCATCCATCTTTGGGACTACCCATTGATGAGGTGCAAATAGAAGTAGTGGCAGCCAGACAAGCTGCAACATTTTCAGGCAGCAGCTCTCTCTAGGAGTACATAGACGGGGCTTGCAACACAATTTGCCCACTTTTTCCCACTAGAGGGAGATAGGCAGAATTTCTTGGACATGTTTTGATTGTCCAAGTAGAGCATCAGGAGTTGAGCATGGGCCAGTTTCAACATAGCAGACGTATCCTTTGCACAAGTGTCCATGCATTGGATTGGCGAGATATCATGAGCTGGTGCAGACGTATCCTTTGCACAAGTGTCCATGCATTGGATTGGCGAGATATCATGAGCTGGTATCCTTTTGATGGAGTATCATTTTTAGTCAGGAGCATTGTATTGCAGGAGCCCTCAGAGGTGAGGGGTATCACATGCTTTAGTTGGTAGCAGGATGTAGGTTGGCCACTCATTAGTAATTCAGCACGGCATCAGCATGATAAGATTGACCTTGGTATATTCCAAGGGTTGGATTGGAGAGAGGTGATGAGTTGGTACGCGGTGGGTGGAGCAGCATTCACAACCGAAGTTATAGCACAGCTGGAGCCCTGGAGCATTGATGCTCCTTCTTGGTGGCATTGCGATTCACGACAATTTGTTGATGATAGGTTTCGTTAGAGACTAGTCTGGGACCCTGGCATCGAGAAGTCCATTCATGGTGGGTTGACACAGGAGTAGAGCATCACCCATTGGTTCGTATGGGATCTAGCATTGGGTCTCAGTTGCATCGGGTCACCAAATTGTTACAAATATTTGGATTGCTTGAGGGCAAGCAATCTTGGGGCAAGAGGACTGTCATGTCCCCATTATTATTCTTCTTCATAGTACAGCCAGGGTGGATTTCCAAGGTAGGAGATGGCCAGGTCAGTGGAGCAATTTTTTGTCCTCAAAGGTCCCGATGGAGTTTCTACGGGATTTGATGGCATTCGCTTGGCATATTCCATCATCCGCACAGTTTTCCTTTCGTTTCGTCACATTCTGACAACTTTCAGAAATCAGTGTTATTATTAGGCATAACTTAATTAATTATGCTCGAGATGGCATTCCAAGGAGATTAATTGATGCAACACCTTAGTGTAATAGCTCGTTGGAACTAGAATGAGAATATCCAGTGGTTGAAGAGAGTATGGTGGGCGATTTTCCATTTTCCTTGGTTAAAAATGACTTTAATTAGTTATTTAATTGAAGAAAAATAGTTAATTGGAGGAAAAGGGGCCAAAAGTGACTTAAGTGAAATAAAATTAAATTAAAAAGTCACCTGATAAAGTCAATGGAGAAGCTTCTAGAATAATAATAAAATAATAAAATAAGATGCTTCTAAAGGCTTGGAGATATATCCATCAAATCTATAAAAGAGGAGGAGGAGGACATTTGGAGACATCTTGGTTTTGATATTGTTTCTTGTATGAGAGGTTGAGAACACAGTTCCCTATTCCATTGGTAGCCCCAGGACGAAAACCCTCGGGTGATTTAGAGAGATTGGGCGAGCATCTATGTTGCAGGAAATGTTGCCCCCCAGGTCTGTTTCAGCAAGAAAACGAAACGAAAACGTGGAAACGCATATCGTATGGCCTGGAAACGAGTTTCTGGCCATATTGGCACGTTTCATGCTAGGGAAACATGGCTAGTACGGCCAAAAACAAGTTTCCAAGCCGTACGATGGAGTTTCCACTTCATATTGCAATTTTTCTTTTTTCTTTTTTTTTTTCAGTTCTAATTTTTTATTGGGCAAATAAAATATCTTGTGGATGCTTCCAGATGCCTCTCTCAAGTTATAAAAAGACTCTCGCCTCATTCCCTCATCACTCAATTGCGCAAGTCTTTTCTCTTGGGTATAGACGATTTTAGCAAAGGAGAAAAGAGGAAGAGAGCAATGGTCTTTTGTCTTTATAGTTCTTGCAGCCTCATAGTCTTTATTGTACTCGCAACCTCATATATATAATAAAGGTTGATTTTGAGATTTGGATATATAATAAAGGTTGATTTTGGATATTTCGATATTGCTATTTTCATTATGTGATCATTCATGAGTAAATGTGATGTAAATTTAATCATAATGTTTAAACTTTTTTTGTAATTAATTATAATGTATCATGTATGCTTTATGATTGCACATAACATTTCTTAAATGTCATAAATTTATATATAATATATATTATATATATTATATATTATAATATATATATCGTGTTTCCCCGTTTCAAAAATTTGGGGGGGTCACATTTCGTACCCGTTCCTATTTCGAAAACTCGTACCCATTTCCTCGTTTCATGCAACTTAAGCGCGCACCCATCTCCCCTTGGTGGATTTATTCAAAATCCACAGGTGTAGTGATTTTTTTTTGTTTCAATTTGGAGACCGAAGGGTCATTCCCAGCAATTGTATTGCCATCCATCTATATATTATAAAGCTGGATTTTGGTTGCTGCATTTCTCATTGTTCCTCATGTTGTGATTTTTAATGAGATTTTATGCAATTTGTGGGTTTATGATTTGAGTCAAATTTCTGGTGTTTGGGTTTTTATGGCAATTTCCTGTTAAGTGAAAGTAAATTTGATTTGAAGAGTTTGTTCCAAATTTCCTCTGTTTGGGACATTACAATCTATTGTGTTGTTGTTGACCTATGCTCTGTGCCATATGCATTGTTGCCAACTCTGCTTTGCGTTGTTCAGTTTTTGGTGCTCCTCGCCACTGCAACTGTCTCCCCAACACTCCTCGACACCATTTGACAAGTAGTCCATCCTTCTAATTTTGATTTGGGCTCCCGTACCAAGGTATTGATCCAAGAGGTGGACTCCTCAAGGATCCTGCCCATGTGTAGCTCTTTCGAACTACAACGCTAAATCACCCCATCTCCCTCCTGGAGATGTGTCTGCCATCTCTGCCAAACGAAAGTGTCGAATAGCCTCCTCTCTCCTCTGCGTAGCACTAGAATGGCCTATGCACTCCTTGCTGGAGCTTGTAGATCTGCCCCTCTGCTACTGCTCAGTTAGTAAGAATACAGACTCCTTGGCTAGAAGTACTCTGAGGAAGAAATTCCCTCAACTGTGCTTCTTCCTTCTCTTCCGATGTCTTTCTGCCCAACAAAACGGCCTACAGAAAAAACTGCGTCCCACCAACTTCTCCTCACACTGAAGCTTCAGTGTTGCTCCCTCTGCCATGGCAAGATTTTGATCTGGAAGCCCTTCTCTTTGTCGACTTACTCAGAGAAGGACGGCCTCAAAATTTTTCCCTTCGACTAGGACTATACAAACCCTCTGGGTTTCGAATTGCTACCTCCTACAACTATTTCGAACTCCCTCTTCTACTCAACGCTGGATCTACAGGCTTTTCTCTTCTTGCTTCACCTACAATTACGATACCATGTGAAAATTTCACAACCGAAATCCCTACTACAACAACTAATGATATTACTCCTATTTGTTTAATTTCGTTAAACAAATTACTTGCAATTTCCAATGGCAAATATCATAATACATACACAACAGCGTTCACTTAATTAAATATTATGCAGAAACAAGAGATTGAGCAAGAAAGACAATACAACACAATAGACACCATTATTTTTGGACAATCATGCCCGAAAAAAAACCAATGCGGGAAAACCAGTGCAACAGATCTAAGGGTTTATTATTATTAAACAGTAGAAATTTCGAGTACAATTCTTGGATGCTTCAACTAGCAATCTGATACAGAGAGAAACTAGACAAAATGAATGGTGAAATGATCTCACCCTATCACTGGGAGAATCTGAATCTGATCACGCTGAACTGGAGCCTTTGCGTACCCTCTCCATAGCCTTTGCGCAAAAATTGCATCACTCCCACACATTTCTTGCGTCACCCCTGCTGGATATCACATTGCTCCTTCTTTGGACCCTCTGCTGGCTGGAAAATCCGAATCTTTGCCTCCTAGTCTCACACCCCAGCTCCCAACTACTGAAACTCGATTTCCTCGGCAGGAATTCAATTTCCCTCTAAGGCCCGCATTGCCAATGCATGGGCCAGCGTTTACCTCTCTTTGGACATCATTATGCCTTCTCTCTGCCTCGTACTCTCCGACCCACGAAAACTTCCTTCTTTCGGATACCCACTACCCTTCACTGCAAGAAATCTACTCTATCAGAATTTACTCCTGAGAACTTCTCACTTTAGAAATCGATCTCTTGATCTCTCAGTGTAGTTTTCCAAATGACTCTCAAGCTCCCTTAAATAATCTTCTCGTTGACATTCAACGGCCTAGATTAAAAGCTAATCAATGGCTAAGATCATTTTAGCTTGATCCTCGTCCTCTTCTAAAAGTTACACCCACAATTAGATTAATATCCATTAATATTTTTTATTTTCTAAGTTTAGAGTTAGGGACCCATTAAAAAATATTAATTATTTTAATAAAATTATTTCTGGGTGAAATTTACCAAAACGCTCTATGGGTTCCTTGGAATACATGTGCGTAAGCCTCCCTGCAAAATTTGAGCCCTAGAGCACATCTGATGCTACCCCAAATCAACAGGCACTACCTCCCAAACATCATTTGTTATGATAGAGCTATACTCTTCTACAATGGCATCTATCCACACCTGACATTGTGCGGCCTCCTGAGAGCTGGAAGGTTCTGTAACTTGAGCTACCAATGGTTGGTATCTGTCACGTTGCCTGTGTTGTCTCTTTCTCGTCCTAGGAGTCCCAATAAACTCCTCTACATCCCTTAATGTTTGAAGAACCTCTTTGACTCGATTAGTAGTCATGAGAGGTTCTGCCAGCTCCTCCTCATCCTATCTTTGTTGCTCCATCTGCTAAGAATGTTGATTTGGGGTAGCATTGAATGTGCTCTAGCCACGAAAATTGGTGGAGAGGCTAAAGCACATGAGATCTCCAAGACCAAGAAATGGTTTGGGCAGAATCTAACCAATTTGGGAGATATTAAAATAATTAAAATTTTTAATGGAGTCCCTAAGTCTAAACTTAGGGAAAATAAAATATTAATGTGAATTAATATAAAACTGAGTTAGAATGGTCCAAAAGTCATGGATCAATCCAAATCTAATCTTAGTCGTTGATTAGGGACTTAATCTCGGCCGTTGAATTGTCAACGAGAAAAGTATAAGAGGAGGCTTGAGGGTCACTTGGAGAACACACTGAGTTGATCAAGAATTCGATTTTCTAAGGCAAGGCTTGCTGAGGAAATCGAAGGAGTGATCAGAGTTGCAGCTAAGGGGCAATGAATACAGTAGCAGAGAGGCAAAGATGGTATCGGTAGCATCAGCGCAGAAGCCGAGAGAGGGTTGACGCAGAGCCAGCTAGAGGCCACGTAGAGCCAGCTAGAGGCCACGCAGAGCTAGCCAGGAGTTGCGCAGAGCCTGAGGAGGGCCAGCATGGGAGACATAGAGACTCCAGAGGCTGACGCAGAGCCCCAAGAGGTTGACGCTGGGCCAAAGAGGCTAACGCAAACCCTAGAGCCCAACGTTGGGAGATTTCGTGGGGCAGATTGGAGCTGATATTTGTCTCCAACTGAGAGGTACTACTGCCGAGGGCATTCTCTGTCGGGTGAGCCATTTCTGGCACCCAGATTGTATTTTGAAACTGCTTAATGATAAAACCCTCTGAAAGTTGCACCAGTTTTCCCGCATTGGGCTTTTTCGAGGACATTAGTCCAAAAATAACTGTCACTTGTGTTCTTGTTTCTTTTAGTTGATAATATGTATGTGTTGATACTGTACTTGTATTTATTTTCAGTATTTACATGGTAAATAACTTGTTAAGTAAATGAACAAGTAGGAAGAAATAAATCAGACAATATAAGAAGAATTTCTGACGGATAGACTTAGATATTCCAACAGAGAGCTCCCCAGATTTCCTGCCCCTGAGGAAATACTGGTACTGGTCACAGTGCTTGACACTTGTGACTGTCCTCCTACTTGTCCCACTGGCTGCTCTTGTGGCTGCCCCTGCTGTTGTACTAAAGGAGCATTTGCTGACTAATTCTGACAACTGGCAGGCATCTCGCAAGACCTCTTGAATGCTTGATCCTCCATGAACTTCACGTCTCATCTTACTGAGCTACTAGGAATGTAGATTTTGAATGCCTTCGAGGTTTCAATGTACCCAACGAAAAAACCCTTCTTTGCAGTCGAATCCAATTTGGTCCATTTATCATCGGGCACATGACAATAAGCAATGCTGCCAAAAATTCTGAGGTTGCTAACTTCAGTCTTCTTCCCCGTCAAGACTCCTTCTGGCATTTTCTTCCCCAATGCTCTATGAGGAGTCCTGTTCTGAATATACACTGTTGTGTTATATGCTTCTACCTACAAAAATCTGGGTAGATCCTGGTCATATAACATAGTCTTTGCAAGTCCAACAAAGGTTTTGTATTTGCGCTCTGCTACACCATTCTGCTGTGGATTATATGGAGTTGTCCATTCTCTCTTGATGCCTTCCTTCGCATAGAAATATGTGAAGTCTTTATCAATATACTCTTCGGCATTATCTGAGTAAAGTACCTTGATCTTCTTCCCTGTCACATTCTCCACAAGAGCTTTAATCTCACCAAAACGATCGAAGACCTCATCCTTGGTCTTCAAGACGTAGATCCAAGTTTTCCTTGAACGATCATCAATAAAGGTGACGAAATACTCAGTATCATTGAGAGCTCTAGTGGACATCGGGCCAGAAATATCTGAGTGTATAAGTCTTAACACGCCATCATCTCTATAACTATTGTCACTCCTTGGAAATGTCGCCTTAGCATACTTCCCAAGTACACACCCTTTGCACACATTATCTAGTTGACGAACCCCTGTTACTGTTTCCTTGAGCATCCTGAGTGCTCCATGATGTAGATGCTATTGAAATTTCTAAGTCTAACCCGTTAGAAATTTTCCTGCACTATCTGGTTTATTTCACCTACATGTTTAATTACTGAACAAGTTATTTAACCATATAAACACTGAAATAATCACAATGCAATCTCAACCATCTACAGATCATCAACTGAAAGAAATAGACAAACACACAAGGGACACCATTATTTTTGGACAATCGTCCCCGAAAAACCCAACTTGGGAAAACTAGTGCAGCAATTCCAAGGGTTTTATTATTAAGCAACTTTTTTTAGTACACTGGGTGCCAAACTGGCTCACCCAGTAGAGAAAAAAAATCCAACAACAATACCTCTCTTCAGAAGCAGATATTCAAAATGTCTGCTCCACAAAATCCCTCTCCAGCACAATCTGAACCTTAGCGTCAGCCCTCCTGGCCTCTGTATCAACCTGAAACCCTCTGCATCAACCCTCTGAGGCTCTGTGCAACCTCTCTGGATCTCTACGTCACTCCTGCAGCCTCTGTGTCGATGACGCGCGCTCTTCTGGCCTCTACGCAGTCTCTGTTGCCTCTGCATGGCTCCCTCTGGCTCTAGTCTGCTTCTCTATGCTGGTCTTTTGGCATTGTCTCTGCCCCTCACTGCAAACTAATCACTCATTCGATTTCAATTAGCAAACCTCGCACTAGAAAATCGAATGACTGATCACTTTGGTGTGTTCTCCAACTGACCCTCAAGCCTCCTCTTATACTTTTCCTATTGGTCCTTCAATGGCCGAGATTACATCTCTAATCAACGGCTAAGATTAGATTTGGCTTGATCCATGTCATTTAGAACCTTCTAACCCAGTGTTATATTATTAATACCCATTAATATTTTATTTTTCCTAAGTTTAGACTTAGGAACTCCATTAAAAATATTAATTATTTTAATATCTCCTAAACTGGGTAGAATCTGCCCAAACCATTTTTGCGTCTTGGAGATCTCACGTGCTTTAGCCTCTCCACCAATTTTCATGGCTAAAGAATATTTGAAGCTACCCCAAATCAACACTCCCTCTTAGAGAAGAATGTGCTCTAGTAATACTCCACCACTGAGCATCACCCTTATTATATGGCACCGGTACTTGTGTTGATGCTAGGCTTCCCCACCCAACATCCTCTACACTGCTGCATACTGTACTGTTGCCCATGGCTCTATCACTGCCACTACTACATATGTATGGTAGCTCCTCTGCATTCGTGTTGTTTTTGGTCCTTTCTCCCAACACTACATTTGCACTGCAACTCCCTCTCATCATGTTGCATCATGCTACTGCTACTACTACTGCACTGCAACTCAGTTACCAAGAAGTAAGTGATCCACCCAACTACTGACATCCTTGTTAGGCTAGAAACACTCTCGATGTTGAAGCTCCCTCTGTCGCTATCTCGTGCTCCCTCTGCTATCTCTGTGGTGTTGCAACATCTTTGTGCCTCTCACACCACTGCAAACCCCTTTGTGCCTTCCTGCACTGCTGCAACGTCTTTTGTGCCTTTCGCACTACTGCAAGCCCCACTGCGCTGCCAGGGACTACTGCATTGTAGCACTCTCTGTCGCTTCATCTGAATCTGTTTCTACCGACATCTGCCATCATGCCACTGTCTCTTTGGGGCTCCTATCGCTGGATATGATCCAAGAGTTTGGGTACCTCAAGGATCTTGCTCCTCATCGCATGTAATCTTCTTGACTACAACTCGATGTCTCCCCACCTCTTCTCTAGAGGTAGATGAGCACTCATTGCACAGTCATCATCATCCATCTCGACGTCTTTCTCCTCCATTTTAGTGCCTCTTCTAGACTCCCTTTGAGTCTCGACTTCCCTCTTGGAAGTTTTCTCCTGCCAACTATCGAACTACTCCTCTTTGATCTTCTCTGCACCTGCAACATGGATCTGCATTTCTTGGCTAGAAATCCCTCAAGGCAGCGTCTCCCTCTACCTTGGTTCTATCCCATTAGGTATTGTTCTGCTTCAGCAACAATAGCACCCCAGTAGCTTTATAACCCACAATCTGCCCACAGCTCCCTAGGCCCCAGCAGCTGAAGAAACTAAGCCTCTTGGCTCTACGCAATCCCAGCAACGCTTGATTTTCTCCTCTGGCTAACTGTGTCACTCCTACTTGGCTGAGTAGGATGACGTGGCTCCTCGTGAGCCTCTTCTGCCCTTTTCTGCCTCTCTTTGGCTCAAAATGATGAAGCAAGCCCTCTGCATCACTCCTTCTCTACTGCATTTTGCTAAGGAACAGCTCTGTCTCTCGGGATGGTTGTTTCTGCTGCAAATTCTCTGATTCAACTGGTGCCTTCAGCTCTCCTGTGATCTGCAATGCTCTGATACCATGTTGAAATTTCTAAGTCTAACCCGTTAGAAATTTTTCCGCACTATCTGGTTTATTTCGCTTACTTGTTTAATTACTGAACAAGTTATTTAACGATATAAATACTAAAATAATCACAATGTAGTCTCAACCATCTACAGATCATCAACTGAAAGAAACAGACAAACACACAAGGGACACCGTTATTTTTGGACAATCGTCCCTGGAAAAACCCAACTTGGGAAAACCGGTGTAGCAATTCTGAGGGTTTTATTATAAGCAGCTTTTTTGAGTACATTGGGTGCCAAACTAGCTCACCCAACAGAGATAAAAAATCTGGCAGCATTTCCTCTCTTCGGAAGCAGATATTCGGAAAGTCTGCTCCACGAAATCCCTCTCCAACACAATCTGAAGCTCAACATCAGCCCTCCTAACCTCTGTGTCAGCCTAAAACCCTTTGTGTCAACCCTCTGAGGCTCTGCACAATCTCTCTGGCTCTCTGCATCACTCCTGCAGCCTTTGTGTGGATGACGCAGGCCCTTCTGGCCTCTGCGCAGTCTCTGTGTGGCTCCCTCTAGCTCAACATCTACCTCTCTGCCTCTGTGTTGGTCTTCTGGCACTGTCTTTGCCTCATACTCACTACCGCTCGCTGCAAACTGATCACTCATTCGATTTCACTTAACAAACCCCGCTCTAGAAAATCAAATGATTGATCACTCTGGTGTGTTCTCCAACTGACCCTCAAGCCTCCTCTTATACTTTTCCTGTTGGTCATTCAACAGCCGAGATTACATCTCTAATCAATGGCTAAGATTAGATTTGGCTTTATCCATGTCATTTAGAACCTTCTAACCCAGTTTTATACTAATACCCATTAATATTTTATTTTTCCTAAGTTTAGACTTGGGAACTCCATTAAAAATATTAATTATTTTAATATCTCCTAGACCGGGTAGAATCTGCCCAAACCATTTCTGGGTCTTGGAGATCTCATGTGCTTTAGCCTCTCCACCAATTTTCATGGCTAGCGCACATCCGATGCTACCCCAAATCAACAGATGCCCCATTCTTCTGTGTCATAATTCATTCAGCCCCTTCCCACTGCTACTGTTGTTCCCTATCAATGCCATTGGAGAATTGATTTGTAATCAGTACAACCTGTTACTTCAAACTCCAATCCGTCTTACTTTCTTCCAACTTGGGTGCTTGACATACACTTTCCTCCCTACGAAATGCACATCGTACCCTTTATCCTGTAACCGAGATAATGAAATTAGGTTCATACCTAATCCCGGCACATGCAAAACATCTAAAGCACCGGTACTTGCTCCTGACTCCCCCTGAAAATCTATGGTACCTCTCCCTGCTGGAGTACATTTCGTTTTGTTTCCCATAGTCATCTCGAAATCCATATGCTCCTCTTTATAGCTAAAGAAATATTCTCTAAACTTTGGCATGTGAGATGAAGTTCCACTGTCTATGTACCAGACTCCCTGTGAAGTTGACCCTGCTAAGCAAGAAAATTTATCTTCCAATTTGGAAAACAAATCTAAAGTCTGCTGAATATTACTTTTGTCCATGGCTAAACTGGAACAAATTTAGTGTGTTATTTCTCTTTTCCCCCCCACACGAATTCAGTGACCTGCAGCAAAACTTTTCTACATCCAACCAGTATTCTGCTCTGAGAAGAAAATCGAGCTACAACTACTCCCTCTAACTGTTGGAATCACTAACTGGGCAATTTGATTTTCCTGCCTCCTCTCAACTGAAAAAAATGAACCGCTGCCCTAGCAATTCGAACTCCCTACGCTGGTTTTGTGCAATCCCTCTAGGAATTTCGATCTGTTGCTCCCTCTGAACAACAAAATTCCTTTTTTTGCATCTGAGCTTCCTGGCTAATCAATTAAGCTCTGATACCATGTGAAAATTCCATCTATTGCAACTACGGGAGATTATTCTTCTAACTTAGAAATTAATTCTGTAGTTTATTTACTACAACAAACAACGAATAAAATCACAACTGCAATTTTCACATACAAATACTGTGGAAAATGAAACACTGGAAACTGAGAAATTCCAAAACATAGACAATAAAATTGACACGGTTATTTTTGGATAGTTGTCCCCAGAAAAACCCAATTTGGAAAAATCGGTGCAGCAGATGAGGGTTTTATTATTAATGTTCAGCAACAAATATGAGAAAAATAATTTAGATGCCCCGCTAACAGTCTAATCTGAAGAAAACACTGACAAAAATATTGTACAAATTTTCTCTCACCCCACAGCTATTTTCTGGCTCCGAAATAGCTTCCTCGACCTGTGTGAGAGGCCTACGTCAGCCACTGCGTAGTCCCTACGCTGGCCCTCTGAAGATTTTGGCCTTCCTTCCTTCGACTCTTCCAAGAACTAAAAAAGTTTCCCCCGAAATGTTGTTGCTCACCCTCATGCTCTATCTTCTTTGCTGAGCTGCTGCTACTTAGAAAATCGAATTGTCTAGGTAACTCAGTATCTGCACTGGATGATCTCCATCACCACATCGACTTTCTTTTATAATCTACCGTTGGAGCACCAACGACCAAGATTAAAACTTAATCAATGGCTAGGATCATTTATGGGTCAATCCATGTGAGTTTCTAGATGATTCACACCTTATCTCAATTATCAATTTATCACTAATTAATTAACCATATTCCCTAAGTTTAGACTTAGGAAATATTTAAAAATTGGCTAATAATCTAATTGAGACACTTCTAGGCGGAATTTCCAAAACGATATCTAAGTTTTAGAGATCTCATGTATTCTAGCCTCTCCACAAAATTTTGTGGCTAGAACACATTCGATGCTACAAAAACTAACACACCCTATAGAGGGGTTTTAGCCCTAGTGCCTATATCTAGTGTCGTTGATCTTCATGTTTTGATTTGATAATTGCTTGATGAAAAGAAGATAAAGAAAAACATAAAGAAAAGTTAATAAGAATATACGAATATCACAAATAATTATCAATATAAGAGAATCTTTCTACCTTTCTGATTTTCTAACAAAGTATTAGAGTTAAGGTGAAGAAGGAAAGAAAAAGGAAGCTTGTCGATCTATTGAAAGAAGGGTTCAGAAGGAAGGAACAAAAGAAGACCATTAAGGAAAGGATCATATAAGAAAAAGAGCCTACTATCTATATCAAGTAAAGGAGATATTATAAAGTCTATGGCAACCTCAATGAAGACAGAAAATAAGCTAGAAGGAGCCTCCAACAACAAGGTATGGAAAAAGAGGATGAATCTTATTCTTGCTAAACATAAAGTTTTGGATTTTGCTCAAGGAAAAGTTAAGAAACCTACAAATGATGCAAGAAAGGAAACGTACAGGGAAGCTGACAGCTTGGCCGCAAATCTAATAGTAGATGGAGTGAAGGGAAATCTAATCCCATACATATCCAATATAGACTCTACACAAGAAATGTATGAAGCCCTCTCCAAGTTGTTTACCATCAAGAACATTGGTCAAATAATTAATCTCAAGAATGAACTAAGAACAATAAAAATGACAAAACACTGTGTCATCATATTTTGTAAGGATCTCTAGAATAAGAGATGAACTCTAAGCTATTGATGAAGTTGTACCAGAGAGAATTCGTGATTGTTGCACTACTAGGTCTACCAAAATCTTGGAGCTATTTTGCATTAGGAATTAACAGTTGGAAGGATACACCAACTTTTGAACAAATGTGGAATGCATGCAGTGAAGAAGAAGCCCGCATCTCATTAGTAAGTGACAAGAAAGAGAATGAAGAAAACAACACTTCAAATGCCTACTCTGCTCATCACAAGAAAAAGGGAGTATACAAGAAGTTTAATCTATCAAAGATTGAATGCTACAATTGTCATAAGATGGGGCACTACAAAAGTCCATGTCCTGAAAATCAAAGAAATAAGAAGAGAGAAAGAGAACATGCTAATGTTTTCGATGAAGCTCCACCCAAGAAAAACAATATTGCAGAATCCAAAGCCAAAGACTTAATTGCTAAAGTCTCTTAGGGACACTATCCCTTGCATATCCTTCTAATTTAAGTTTTTCAGTGTTTTCTTTTATGTTCTAATTTCTAGAGTTTGTAGATCTAATATATCTTGTTAGAACTTTTTGGATTGTTTAAGTTGTAGGTATCCCTCAGAAAGACTAGATTAAGCAGAAGCCTTCACCATTTTACCAAAAGATAAGCAAATTGTTCTTTGTTCCATCTTTCATGTTTGGTTTCCTCCACATCGAGATTTGTTTGTATTGTATACTCATAATTCTTTCTTTATATTTTCCTTGGTAGAAAAGCGTGAGAACACTTAAAAGTTATGGAGGAAACTTCTAAGGAAAGACTAAGTCATGAAAGAAGCTTTGTTGCAAAGGAAGCCCTTCAGAATGATACTTTATGAGGTTTGTTAAATAACAACTCAAGGTATGTCTTAAACTACAAGTTTTGTTGTAGAGTTTTCTTCATACCACCAGTATGATCATTCTCACTTGAAATTTCCTTTATATTACTAACATTCTTATGTCTAGGGTTTTGAATCATAAAGATTCTTGTCAGGGTGATTAATCATTAGATTGAATCACCCTTGCTCTATTATCTCTTGTCATTTGATCATTTTTGTGAAGCCCTAACCTTTAGGTTTCACTGTAAAACCCTAGCCTCTTGATGCTAAGGGTATGTCAATGTTAATAAAGAAACCCTACTTTACTTGGGCGTTGTTGATAAAGTCTAGAACATATAATGAAATCCTATTCTTTTTTATGTTTAGGGTTTTGATAATGTCATGGTAAAAACCCTAGTCCTTTAGGGTTTGCTACTAATGTCTAGCTTATATAATGAAACCTTGGATTTTTAGAAATTGGTGATTTAGAGTTTATGGACAAAACCCTTGTAATAACTAAAGTAAAGTCCTAGGAATGAAAACCTAGGTGTATATTCCTTTGTATGATCGAAACCCTAGCCTAGTCAAATTTGTTATCTAATTTGGTGTTTGATGTTTGCATCTAGGGTTTACATCATAGAAAGAAGTTGATATAAGGAAATAAAAATGAAACCCTAGAGATGAAATGTTGGTATGCTAACTTGATTGTTGATATTCATGTTTTAGTTTTTGATATCTAGGGTTTGTAACAAAACCCTAGTAAAGATTGATATTCTAGGGCATGGTAACGAAACACTAGAAGTATATTGTTTTCGATTATTGATATAATTTAGTTATGATGATGAAATCTAGGGTTTGCAACAAACCCTAGTAGAGTTTGACATGTAATTCTAAGAACATATTGTTGAAAGTTGAAACCTTCGTATTAGATTAATATTTTGATTGAGTTGTTGATATGCAAGGCTTTATGTCTCAACAATAGAGTCTAGGGTTTATGACAAAACCCTAGCAAGATGTTGAAGTCTAGTATATAAAAGATGTAACCCTTGTTGATCATAAACCTAACTAGGTTTAGGTATTTCATGTCTAAAAGCTTGAATGTTTTGATGCTTCCATTGTAATAACATGACTTTGACATAGTTGACTTCATGCTTATGTATATTTGTATTTGGTGGTACTTGCTATTAACGTTTTGCATGTACATAATCTTCAAGATGTTGAAGATATTCATAATTGAAGATGATAATAATGATGACCATGATGAAGGAAGCTACAAGAATGATGATGATCAAGATGACCTTGATGCCATGAGAAAGAAATGAAGCCTTGAAAGGTTGAAGTCTCTCCAATGCTATAAAAAAAGGAAGTTGTTGAGTTGAGAGGGAGTTTGGATAGAAGAAAGGGTATATCTCCCTAGTTAAGAGGGAGGACATATTATGACAGTCATAGTAAATACCTTGAAGAAAGAATGAATGAAAGTACTACAGATAGATTTGCAAATAAAAGACCTGGAAACTACTGAGGTTGTATTTGATGCTACTAAAGAATTGAAAGAAGAAAGAAAGCTTCCAACGAGTTGTATTTGGTTAACTTGATGATGATATAAGTAGCATCATAATGATTAAGAACCCTGAAGGTTTGTGTTTACTTATATTTATATTTAAAGATTTATTATTGATTGGGGTTGTGTTTGTACAGATCTCTCCATAAGAAGGTTGAATGTTTGAAGCATGCTTGATTGGTGGATATATCTAGTTTAGTTAATAAGTAGAGATGAAGCATCTTGAGGCGACAAGATGCTTGGGAGGACATCTACTAGCCTGTGATGATGTCGAGATCTCGAAGCAAGGAGGGTGGCGTTGGTCTTGGAGCTCCAACCTTGGATACGCACCTAGATCCCTAGGTTGGTGTTAGGGCTTAAAAGCCAGATGGTACCTAAATTGGCTAAAGCTTGAGTACACCTTAGTCCCACCCGATTAGAGTACCCTGGTCAGGTATCTAATCTATAGCACTGAGTGTGTTGTGACTCTTCATAGAGCATCTCATTTTTGAGATCTTTGTATATATTGAGTGTCTTGTGACTTTGTATATATGATGTTACAAATACCTCCCTAGTTAAGAGGGGGTGTTGAAAAATGTAAACTAGTGTCAGTCATCATAACTGTATTTGAGTCATGATGTAATGTATTTGTCAAAAGAAAGAAAAAGAAAATTTGTTGACTTATTAAAGCATGAGTTTCATGCTTGGGTCAATGATTTTTAGGTCAAAGCCTCCATTGTAGGCTTCAAGGGTTTTTGTCAAGAGTCCTTGTCCTTGTCATTATGTAAAAGACCCTTCTTGGGCTTTATCTATCAAAGAAGAAATTTATTTTGATGTATATTAGGTCTTTTACCTAACATGGGGACACGAGACACGAAATTTCGAGTGTCCGACAAGGGCACGATGACCCCCCGGAACAGGACACCTAGGACACATTATATATTATATTATTATTATTATTATTTTATTATTATTATAGATATATTAAAAATTAGATATTTCTGACACAAATTTTCATTCATGATACAAATTCAGACATAGATCTAGTTTCTACATTGTAAATTTAAAATTTGTAAGTTTTACAAAGTAACATTATGCATACAAATACAATTGTGACAGATTCATCAATGATCCAATAGGAGAAAGACAAGAAACTGCACTTTTCTCATTAATTCATTAAAATCAAAATGTGTTACATAGGTAGTAGCAATACCAATGGCAAATAGAAATGGAAAAGACAAAACAACAACAAGTACAAGGCAATAGGTAGCTCATGAGTCATCAATCATCATCATCAAAAATCAGCATCACTGTCATGGTCACGACTGCTCTCCTCTGTTGCATCCTCCTCTGTATCCAATGTCATCTCTGGATCTGCTGGTGTGGAGGATGACCCCTCGAGTATGACCAACATCAAAAGTGGCAGGCTCTAGCACTAGCTCATTAAGATCCAAGTTGGCCATTGCCAACTCAATGCTATTGTCCAAACCCATATCATCAAGAAAGACATCCCACATCTTTCTCTTCCCCTTCAACCACTCATCCCTTCGCCTATAAATAAGACAAAGGTTGGTGTGCACATACAACATTGCCTCTACCTTGGACTGCTCAAGCCTGGTCTTCTTCAGACTATACAAATTCCCATATGTGCTCCAATTCCTCTCGCAACAAGAGGATGAAGACACGTGGGAGAGGAGCCTCATGGCTAACTGTTGTAGAGGAGGGCTTGTTGCCCCATGAGTTGCCCACCAAGAATAGGGTTTTTTGCCCCATGAGTTGCCCACCAAGAATAGAGCTTCTTAGACCTTGTGTCTCTAATCACATCATAGCCTGCATATCGAACAATGCCAATTGAAAACTCTGCAAAGGCATGCTCCACCTCATCAAGGGATGCTCTATCCTGAAAAATCTTCCTCAATGCATCCTTCCTCCCCGGTGAAATTTCACCATCCATGTGAGGAGGGAATCTACGGGAAGGTCCACCATTCAGCCACTCATGGTTGCAATATTTTGGGTTCGATGAGTGAGCCAAACAATGCAAAGGTGTGCAATTCTAGTCCCATCTGCTGACAAGAATATTCTATATGGTGGTGGAGAAGGCCTCTGATGATGTCTCATACTCAGGGCACTCAATCAATAAAATAATGGTCCTCACGAACTCAATCATGGAATCTAATCCCTCATAAACCTCTCTTAGGATGGGTTGGTATGTATCTACAAATCGTAGCAAAGCAATGATAGGGTCCATGATCTTAATAGTGAGATATATCCTCTCCCACCAAGCATCATCTAACTGTGTCCTTGACTCCTTTTGAGGCAGCTTGATCTGTGTTTCTCCAAAAAGACAAAAACTCTGAAATAACCATGGCCCCAAGAGCAATCATGACCTCCCTCAACCTCTTCAACATGATGAAGCAAGGGGCAAACCATGTATCTGCAATCTTCAACAATGATAGATGGGTGTATTCCTTGTAGATTGTGAAGGCATTTGTATGATTTTGTAAAAAGTTGCGGATATGTCGTGCATCCTCAATAACACTTCCAATCCAAGGCACATCAAAAGCAATAGATTTAACTTTTTAAGTGCTAAATTCAAGGAATGGACAATGCAAGGTGTCTAAAACACTTGTGGATATTTAGCTTCTACAATCATGCCAACAACCTTGCAAATAAGTGCATTACCTGTAATGATTTGCACACAAGTATCAACCCCTACATCTTCAATAACTTTAATGAACAACTCACCAATATATTGTGCATCTTTGAATTGTCCAAGTGCATCCACTGATTTCAAGAAATTGCTCCATTCAAGCAAGACACCATGAAGTTGATGAGCGGGTAGCATGTTGGATATGTCCATCCATCAAAAAGAATAATAACCCCAAATGTTAGCCATGCTGATTTAATAGGCTCAAGCATTTTGTCCACCTCTTTCTTTTCCTTAGTCAACAGTGTTGTTCTAAGCTTCTCTGACCCAGGAGGCACATACCTTGATGGAGCCCTTTAAGTTAGAGCTTGGCACATCTCAAGAAATAAAGGTGAGCGTGCAACATTAAAGGATATTAAGTTTTGATAGAAAAAGAATGCAATGTTGAGATCAAGCTCTTCCCATTTCTCTTTCTGAAAAATCTTGTCCATTGTACCAAGTGCTACTACCTTTCTTTTTGTTGCTTGACCCACACCCCCACCAAAACTCTCAAATCGAAATTTGTTGTTGCTTTTCCTCAAGAATGTAAGGGGACCATCATTCTTTTTTTTTTGATGATGCATCCATCCTTGCCACACCAACATTGGCCTCTTTTTCCATTTCTTTCCTCTTAGCTAAAGACACTTGTATACATGCTCTAATTCCACACCCTAGTTGATATGAAAAAGCTTTGTTCACTGTAACGTGTCAATTGCAAATTCATTTATGTATGTAAGATATATATTATTATTCCAAATTCAGATGATGATTACAAGCCCTTGGGTCGTTCTCCTTTATAGGAGTTGATTGGCCACAAGGTTAAAAACACATATTTTGACATAAGTGCCCTTTCATAATTAACTGGGAAACTTAATTTAATTTAATTAATTAATTAATTATTAATTAATATTTTAATTTTTTATTTAGTTTAATATATATATATATATATGAATATTTTATTCATAACATTGCCTCTCTTAAAATGCTTTCTCCTCAAAGCATAGGCAATGTTGGGTGTTGCTAGTGAAAACATTTGGTCTCCCATGATGAATCTATTTCTGGTAGTAACTTTCATTTGATAACGTATTCTTTAATAGTCTTGGATCGTAGTACCTTCTCTCTGGTAGCGAGTATGCCTTCATGTTCTAATATGATCCTTCCTTCTTCGTCAGTCTCAGGTATCTTTGTTTTTTGTCTTAACCTAGTACTTTTTTTAGACTTGATAAATGAAATATGTTGTGGATTTGACAATTGTCTAGTAATTTCAATCCATAAGCCACGCTACTTATTTTTTTGATTATTTGGTATGGTCCATAAATTTAAGAGAAGTTACTTTTCCCTTATTGCTTTAATGATAATTGCTTATAGGGTTGAACTCGGACAAAAACCCAATTTCCTTCGAATTCTCTTTCGATGCGGTGTTGGTCGGCTTGTTGCTTCATTCAATTACGTGCCACTGTAAGATTTTCTTTTAACAAGTTAATAATTCTTTGGCTTTCTTCCAAGTGGTTCCTTATTGCTTGAACCTTAGAATTATGCAACGCAAAATCCTTCCACCTAGGTGGTTAACATCCATATAGGGCTTGGAAGGGAGTAATTTTAGTTGAAGTCTGATAAGTGGTATTGTACCATAATTCTGCCAGATGTAGCCACTGAGATCATTTGTTTTGTTCGTCGGTGACGAAACAACGAAGATATGTTTTCAAACATTTATTTAAAACTTCAGTTTGACCATCTGTCTGGGGGCAATAAGTTGAAGTCATGTTGAGAGATTAGAAATCTTTCCAAAAATTGCCTTTAAATTTTGTGTCTTTGTCACTAACAATAACTTTGGGAAACCCATGTAGTTTGTAAATGTTTTTCCAAAACACTTCTGCAAATTGCTTGGTTGTGTCAGTTTTTTTATTGCCATGAACTGGGCATATTTGGTGAGTCTGTCTACTATGACAAATATCTTGTCCTTACCATCAAACATAGTTAGTCCTTCATGTGAAAATTTCTAACCCAAAATTCTACTGCATCAACTGATTTATTTCACCTACTTATTCTTCACAATAAGTTATTTACGAAATCCCTTCAGCAAATATTAAAATAAATTCTACTGTAGTTATCGCATAATTACACAGAGAATACACACACAAGAAACAATCACATCAACACAGTTGTTTTTGGACAATTGTCCTTGGAAAAACCCAATCTGGGAAAACCAGTGCATCAGATGACGGTTTTATTAATCTTTAGCAACAATCGCCTTTACAAGGAATGATTTTACAGAGAAACTGAGAGAAAGCATCTGAGACTTTACCCTGGAAACTTTCTAACACCTTGGAGACCCTTCTCCCACTTCTGCATCACTCTGCGTGGCTCAACGTGGCTCTAAGTGGCTCTGCGTCCTTCTGCATCAGCCTACATGAGGGTTGCGTCTCTCCAGGACTACGTCTCCCTCTACGTTGCCTCTAAATGTCCCTGTGTCACCTCCTCCTCAGTCACTGACTATTGCTGATGGCTTTCTCTTCCTCCACCCTGCAACTCTCCCTCGGAAATCGATCTCCTTCTCTTTGAAAATCAATTTTCCTTGAGATCCTAAGTATCTGCTGGTGTGTCTCGAATGATCCTCAAGTCTTCACTGTCACGTTGATGAATCAATGGTAGAGATTAAGTCTTTAATCAACGGCTACAATTAAAATAGACTTGATTTTCGTCTCTTAGAAGCTTTTTACACTTATCTTTATTAATACCCATTAATATTTTAATTTTCCTAAGTTTAGACTTTAGGACCTCATTAAAAATATTAATTATTTTAATAACTCCTCATCCAGGTGGAATTTCTCCAAACGATTTATGGGTCTTGGAGATCTCATGTACCTCAGCCTCTCCATGAAATGTCAAGGCTAGATCACATCCGATGCTATGCAAAATCAACACTCCCTCTTAGCGAGGAATGTGCTCTAGCAATGCTTCACCACTGATCCTCTGCATTGGTCCTTTGTGCTGATGCTAGGCCTACTATCTCACATCCACTGCACTATTGCTTCCTATATTGTTGCCCATGACACTGCTACTTCCACTGCTACATCTGTACTTCGGCTCCCTCTCAAAATGTTGCATCATGCTGCCCATAGCACTGCCACTAGCAACTGTTGCATTGCAACTCCCGATACCTATACATTTCTGCTACTGAAATGGATTCTTCACCATCCCCATCTTCTCCCTAAAATAAACAAACTTTGTTCTAACTAGAGCCTTGGTGAGGATATCTGCCACCTGCTCTCCTGTAGGAATGTACCTCAATTGCACTACCCCTCATTGGACACAGCCTCTGACAAAGTGACACTTGATATCAATGTGCTTCGACCGATCATGAAATACTCGATTTTCAGAGAGCTTGATGCAACGCTGATTATCACACAAGATCTTGGTCGCTTCCATCCTTCTCCTGAATAGATTCACAAGCAATTTCCTAAGCCATATGGCTTCGCACAAAGTTGTGCTTGCAGCCATATATTTTGCTTCAGTTGAGCTCAGAGCCATGGATTTCTGTTTTCTACTACACCAGGAGGTCATTCCTGATCCAATGTTAAAACAATACCCAGTTGTACTTTTCCAATCTACTGAACTTCCAACCCAATCTACGTCAGTGAACCCACTCAACCTGATGTCATTGCCTTGCATGTACAATAGTCCATGCTCGACTATTCCTTGTATATACCTGAGAACATGTTTGGTTGTTGCCCAATGCGCCCTCTTGGGTTCCACCATGAACTAACTGAGGGTGTTGACAACATAACAAATGTTTGGCCTGATATTCACCAGATACATCAGGGGCCCTATAAGTCGCCTGTACAAGGTGAGATCAACGTCTTTGTCTTCTGATGCATCAATCTTCTTCTAGTTGGTGATCATTGGAGTAGCCATAGGTCTACAGTCTTGCATCCTGAATCTCTTCAAGATCTCTGTAGCATATCTCCCTTATCCAAGGAAGATCTCACCCTTCTGCTGCCAAACTTCCAACCCCAAGAAATAATACATCTATCCCAAATCCTTCATGTTGAATTTTGTGGCTAGGTTCTTCTTGCAGTCTTTGATGAGCCTGGATGATCTTGTTAAAAAAATATCATCCACATATAATACCAGGATTAGAGGCTCATTCTCTACGACAAGATAGTAGAGATTAAGATCTGCGTCACTCTTGACGAACCCCATCTTCTACAAGTAGCCATCAATTCGACCTTACCATGCTCTAGGTGCATGTTTAAGCCCCTAAAAGGCTTTCTTTAATCTGCATACATGAGATTTCTTCTCATGTGTCTCAAAACCCTTTGGTTGTTCAATGTATACTTCCTCTTCTATCACCCCATTCAAGAATGTCATCTTGACATCCATCTGGTGAATCTCCCCACCCATCTGTGCTGCAAGGGATATCACGGTTCTAATAGAAGTATACTTGGCTACTGGGGCGAAGGTTTCTTCGTAGTCTATCCCTTCATTCTGAGCATACCCCTTAGCCACAAACCTGGCTTTGTATTTTCTCCACACTGTCGCTGCAGCATATTTGACTTTGTAGAGCCATCTCGAACCAACCACTGACATGTCCTGAGGCCTAGGTACCCTTCCTAGACATCATTGACCATTATATAACTGTATTCCTCCACCATAGCATCTACCCATATTTGATGTTGAACGGCCTCCTAAAAACTAGAAGGTTCCCCAACCTGAGCTACTAGGGCCTGGTATCTGTCTGGTTGTCTTCGCTCCCTTTTATCATTCCTGGGTGCACCAATGAAGTCCTTCGTATCCCGTAGAATCTGTCGAAGGTCCCAGCTTGTTCTTCCATTGGTAGTGGATACATCTATCAGCTCTTCCTCTTCCTGAGATTCCTCCTGTTCTGAAGCTTTCCCTTTAGGAGAATTGCTGGTACTAGTTTCTGTTGGTCGAAGTGGTTGGACCAACAGATCGTCTTTTGGCTACTCCTAGGAAGGCATTTCTCAGATTTCCTGAAAGCTCTGTCCTCCATGAACTTTACATCCCACCGAACTACTACCTTGCTACTCCTTGGAAGATAAACTCTATATGCCTTAGCATTCTTGCAATATCCCACAAGATATCCTCTCTCAGCAATTTGATCTAATTTCTTTCTCTTTTCTTCGGGTATACGACAATACACCAAACTCCCAAATACCCTGAAATGACTGACTTCAGGTGTCTTCCCGGTGAAGACCCTTTCTGGAGTGATTTTGTTGAATGCCTTGTGTGGAGTCCTGTTCTAGACATAAACTGTCGTGTTGCATGCTTCTACCCATAGGAATTTGGGCATATACTGATCATACAACATTGCCATACCTGCTTCCACAATAGTCTTGTTTTTCCTTTCTGCTACTCCATTCTGCTCCAGATTGTAGGGAGCTGTCCACTCTCTTCTTATGCCTTCCCTAGCCTAAAAATCGGTGAAGTCCTTCTCAACATACTCTCCCCCATTGTCTAAGCGCAACACTTTTATCGTCTTTCCCGTCAGATTCTCCACTAGAGCCTTGAACTCTTTGAATTGACCAAAAACCTCATCCTTGGTTTTCAGAAAGTAGACCCAAGTCTTCCTGGAATGGTCATCGATGAAGGTGACGAAGTATTCGGCACCACTAAGAGCTTTTTTTGGACATCGGTCCGCAGATGTCTAAGTGTATCAATCCTAGAACACTCTTAGCTCTAGTGTTACTTCTAGAAAATGTTGCTTTGGCATACTTGCCTAGAGTGCACCCTCTGCATACATGATTTCGTTTGGTACTTCGTTCTGGAACTATTGATATTGTTTTCTCGAGAATTCTCAAAGCCCCATGGTGTAAGTGTCCCATCCTCCTGTGCCATAGATCATTCAAATCTTTATCTCTATTGTTGCCTATTAGAGCCATTGGAGATTCCAGTTGTAATCTATACAGCCTATTACTTTTGATTCCATTCTGGGCCTTCCTTTTCGAACTCAGATGTTTGACATATACTTTCTCCTTAATGCATTAAACATCATAGCCCTTGTTATGATGTTGAGATACAGAGAGTAAGTTCATCCCCAATCCTGGCACATGCAACACATTGGTTACTCGAAGCTGCTCTCCTGGTTCGGTTTGAAAGACTATAATACCTCTTCCTATGGGGGTACACTTTGCCTTATTTCCCATGGTGATCCGAAAATTCATCCTTTCTTGTTGATAATCTGAAAAACATTCTCGAATTCTTGTCATATGCCAAGAAGCTCCACTATCTGTATACCAAACCTCAAAGAAGGCAGAGCTTGCTAGGCAAGCGACTTTTTCTTCCAATCTAGAAGCTAACATAGAATAATCGCGGTCCATGTCCCTTGTGCTTTCTTCTGGAAATCCGTGGGAGTCCCTTTGAGTTGATGCCTCTGCATCATGCTCTTGACCCATAGTCGATTCTTCCCTCCTGTTGTTGGATCTTTGCTTTGATACTATATGAAAATTTCTAACCTGGAATTCTACTGCAGCAACTGATTTATTTCACCTACTTATTCTTCACAATAAGTTATTTACGAAATCCCTTCAACAAATATTAAAATAAATTCTACTGCAGTTATCACATAATTACACAGAGAAAATACATACACAAGAACCAATCACATCAACACAGTTGTTTTTGGACAATTGTCCCCGGAAAAACCCAATCTGGGAAAATCAGTGCAGCAGATGAGGGTTTTATTAATCTTGAACAATAATCGCTTTTACAAGGAATGATTTTACAGAGAGAATGAGAGAAAACACCTGAGACTTTCCCCTGGAAACTTTCTGACACCTTGGAGACCCTTCTCCCACTTCTGCGTCACTCTGTGTGGCTCAGTGTGGCTCTGTGTGGCTCTATGTCAGCCTGCGTGAGGGTTGTGTCTCTCCTAGACTGTGTCTCCCTCTGTGATGCCTCTCAATGTCCCTGCGTCACCTCCTCCTCAGTCTGCAACTGTTGCTGATGCCCTCCTCTTCCTCCACCCTGCAACTCTCCCTTTGAAATCGATCTCCTCTTTGAGAATCAATTTTCCTTGAGATACTAAGTATCTGCCAGTGTGTCTCCAAATGATCCTCAAGTCTTCTCTTATACTTTTCCTGTTGATGAATCAACAGCCGAGATTAATTCTCTAATCAACAGCTAAGATTAAAATAGACTTGATCCTCGTCTCTTAGAAGCATATCACCCTTATCTTTATTAATACCCATTAATATTTTAATTTTCCTAAGTTTAGACTTAGGAACCCATTAAAAATATTAATTATTTTAATAACTCCTCATCCAAGTGGAATTTCTCCAAATGCTTTACGGGTCTTGGAGATCTCATGTGACTTAGCCTATCCACTAAATTTCAAGGCTAGAGCACATCCGATGCTATCCAAAATCAATACTTCAATGAAATCCATCAAGATTTCCTCCCATTTTTTATTTGGAATATGTAATGGGTTTAATAAACCAGGAGTTGGAATATTTTCGTCCTTAATTCTCAGACAAACATCACATTCTGCAACATATTTTTGGATTTCCTTACCCATACCCTTCCAGTAGAACGATTGTCGAATGTTGTAGTAGGTTTTGAAGAATACAACATAACCAATTGTTGGAGAACTGTGAGATTCTTTTAGAATTTTCATTCTAAATTTGGATGATGGAGTTAGATAAATTCTAACTTTGTACCATAATGTGTCATTTTTCCATTTAAGTTGGCATATTGACTGATATTTTCAATCATAGCACCACAGTCCAAATCTTTGGAATATTCGGCTCGTATTTTGTCTAATCAGTCCAAAACAATTACCAAGGCGACGCATGTTGTGTTGCCATTATCTTTCTGTGAGAGTGCATCAGCTACAACATTTTCCTTTCCTTTCTTGTGCAGTATTTCCAAGTCGAATGCCAAAAGATTCTCCATCCACTTTTGCTCAGTTGTTGATAATGTTTTTCGTTTAAGGAGGAATTGAAGACTATTGTGATCGGTTCGAATTGAGAACTTACTTCCGAGCAGGTACTGTCGCCATTTAGTTAATGCATGTATGATCGCAAGCATCTCTTTTTAGTAAGTTGACTTCAACCTTTCCCATTTGTTAAGCTCCCTGTTTTTGAAGGCTATAGGATGGTTGTCTTGCATTAATACTGCTCCAATTCCAATTCCTGAAGCATCACATTCGACTACAAATGGTTTGGAGAAGTCTGGAGTCATCAGTACCAGTGTGGTTGAAATTACTTTTTTTAGATTCTCGAAACATTCATCTGCCTGGTTATTCCAATGGAAAGCATTATTTTTTAGCAAGTTTGCCAGTGGTGCAGTCAAATGTGCATAGTTCCTTATGGACCTTCTATAATACCCAGATAAACCTAGAAATCCTCTTAGTTTTGAAATGTTCTTGGATTTTGGCCATTCTTTAATCGTTTTAATTTTGTTGGGATCCACTTGAACTCCTTCTTTGGATATGACGTGTCCCAGGTTTTCAACTCCCTTCTTCCCAAAGGTATATTTTCATAACTTTGCATAAAATTGATTCTTCTTTAATACTAAAAGTACTTCTTCTAGATGCTTGAGCTGCTCTTTCCATGCTTTGTTGTAGACGAGGATATTGTCAAAGAAGACCAATACGAATTTTTGCAAGTATTGTTGGAAGAGTTCGTTCATGGTTGCCTGGAAGGTGGCTGGTGCATATTTTAAACCAAATGGCATTACCTTAAACTCGTACTGCCCGTCATGACTTTTGAACGCAGTCTTCTCGACGTCTTCTAATCTTACTCGAATTTGATAATAACCTAACCTCAAATCTACTTTTGAAAAATACTCTGCGCCATGGAGTTCGTTTAGCAACTCGTCAATAAATTGAATGGGTAGTTTGTGTTTAATAGTAATTTTGTTTAACCCCCAATAATCTATACATAATGGGAAGGACCCATCCTTCTTCCTAACTAACACTACAAGTGCAGCATATGGACTTCTGCTTTTCGTGATGACTCCACACCTTAACAGGTCTTGTATCAACCTTTCAATTTATGTTTTATGATGATGGGGGTAGTGATATGGTTTTACATTTACTGGTGTTGACACTGGTTTGACTTCAATGATATGTTCAATTTTCCTTTCAGGAGGTAATTCCATTAGTCATTCTTGAAATACATTGTCATATTTTTGGATTAAGGTTGTAACTTCAGACTATTGGAGAACTCCTTCCATCGATTATAACTCTAACTGTTCAGTGTTGGCATTGTGCGACGAATGTCGGAGCTCCCTTGTGAATAGGCTTCTTCATTTGCTGAGCAGAAACAATTTGGGTAGGTGGGGCTTGTAATCTAAACAACTTATACTTCCTCCCATTCATTTTGAACTTAATGAATTGTTTTTGGTGATTTGCAAAATACGTCCCTAGTGTTTGCAACCATTGTACTCCTAAGACAGCGTCTGCACCTCCTAAGGGAACTGTATAGAAACTGGACTCCATTTTGTACTCGTTTAGTTGCATTTTAACTTTATAGCACTTCCCTACGTCGTCTATTCGTTTTCCATTTGCCACCATAACATTTAAATCTGCTACGGGATAGGCAAAACTGTTCAACGTTTTTGCGACATTGACATCTATAAAATTGTGTACTTTCTGAATCTATTAACACAATAATGTTATGCTTCTTAATATCTCCTTTAAGTTTTAATGTTTGTGGTTGAGCTATCCCAGTGATAGCTGCCAAAGAAATTCTTGGCATATTCTCTTCTTCCAGATCTAGATTAGGAGTCCCGTTTTCTTCAATGTTTTCTTCATTGGAGCTATTCTCTGAAGATTCCTCTTCTTGTTTTGCTTCGCAGTTATAAATTTTTTGAGTAGTGCAACGGTGTCCTGGAATATTTATCTCTGCATGTCCAACATTTGCCATCTTTCTTTCTTTCAAAATTTGACTGTTGGTTTCCTCCTTCCCGCATTGGTGGTGGAATGCACTTACCAGTGTTTTTTAAAGATGTCTTACTTCACTTCCCTTTTGAGTAGTTGCTTGATTTTTCATTATTGGCATATGGTGTTTTATCGAACTTATATTTTCGCTCAATAATTATTGTTGTATGACTAGCTTCTTCAATTGTTTTGTGTTTATATAGTTTTAATTCTTCTTCAATATACTCTTTAAGCCCACATCTATGTATTTTTAGCAGTTCTTCGTCAGAGAACCCCTTTTGTCTTATAGCTAATACTTCCCACTCGTGAGTGTATTCACTTACCGATCCTTTTTGTCTGAGGTGAACGAGTTTTTTGTAAACATCGTCTTCTTCTTTGTCATGGAACCTTTTGAGTAGGGCGTCCACAAAAATTTTCTAATTGAACAAACGAGTCTCACATCTATTGAACCACCATAGGAACCACTCATATGCTTCAGCTTCCAGGTTGTTGGATGCGGTCATGGTCTTCTCTAGTTCACCTATTAGCGAGTTTGCTCCAAAGATGGCGTCCATTTTGCTTACCCACACAATGGCGCCCTTATGGTCCTTGCCACGTACTTGGATAATTCCCTTTTAATTTTGTGATAGTCTCTTTCAGGAAACTTTGTATAGTACTGACTTCCTTGGAACTGTATATTCGTTATTTGTGGGACTTCGTGCATCGACAGAAATTCATGGCTTGGGAAAACTTTGCCTTTTGAGTCTTGGGACTTTGTGGTGCCACTTGTGTGCTTAAGGGATTAAAAAGTGGATTAACTCCTCCCGTAAACTGGCTCATCATACTCTATTTTTTTATATTAATTGCCATTTGGTCTTGATTGCTAATTACCCTTTCTTGGCCTTTTCCAAATTCCTCCTGCTTTTTTTCGACATTGTCAAGGCGTTGGCGCATTATGTCGATTTCCTCCTAAAATTTCCTTGAATTTGCATCGTCATGGCTACTCCCCAATTTGTTCCTCTTTTCCTTAGTAGACCCCATTTTTTTTTAATAAAAAATAATAACATTATTATTAGTATTATTATTATTTTCATTTTTTTAATAACTTTATATAATTATATGCACTATATAATAAATTATATTATAGTTAATTTATAACTATATAATACACTTGCATTATATGAATGTTAATATAAGTTATAAAATCAAAGATGACCTGATGAAAAAAACATGATGGTTGATCGGTGGAGGCACAATGGTCGAATGTGATAGTTGACGGGTTGAAGCTACGGTGAGAGTCAAAGGAACCGACAGACGAAACCGTGGCAGAAAACCGCACAGTGATTAAACAGAAGGGGTGTCAGAGGCTTGGTGGCACAGTGTCCCAACGTCAACCGACAAGAATGTTGAGCGTGGTTGGGGACAAGAACACAACCGGGAATGGCGTGGAACAAAGCAACGTCGGGGCCGAAGGTAACAGCCTTTGTTTTTGTTGAGTTGGGACTGGGTGAAGGGTGGCAGTGGGAGATGGGAACGGTTGACAAGTTATCGTGGCCGAGACAGCCGGTGTTTGATGGAGAACAGTAGGAATGTGGTAGGCAACGAAATGTTGTGCAGATGGAAGTGGTCGATGATGATCAACTTATGGGGGGATTGGGAGGCAGCGAGACAATCTTCCAAAGACCATAGGCTTTGATACCACTAATACGAAAAAGCTTTGTTTGTTGATTTGGGGTAGCATCGGATGTGCTCTAGCCATGAAAATTGGTGGACAGGCTATAGCACATGAGATCTCCAATACCCAGAAATGGTTTGGGCAAATTCTAAATAGTTTGGGAGATATTAAAATAATTAATATTTTAAATGGAGTCCCTAACTCTAAACTTAGGGAAAATAAAATATTAATGTGAATTAATATAAAATTGTGTTAAAAGGGTCCAAAAGTCATGGATCAAGCCAGATCTAATCTTAGTCGTTGATTAGGGACTTATTCTCGGTCGTTGAATTGTCAATGAGAAAAGTATAAAATGAGGCTTAAGGGTCACTTGGAGAACACACCAAGTTGATCAAGAATTTGATTTTCTGGGGTAGGGCTTGCTGAGGAAATCGAAGGAGTGATCAGAGTTGCAGCTAAGGGGCAGTGAATACAAAAGTAGAGAGGCAGAGAGGGTACCAGAAGCATCAGCGCAGAAGCCGGGAGTGAGGGACACAGAGCCAGCTAGAGGCCACGCAGAGCCAGTCAGGGCCCACACAAAGCTAGCCAGGAGCTACGCAGTGCCAGAGAGAGCTGGCTTGGGGAACACAGAGGCTCTAGAGGCTGACACAATGCCTCCAGAGGCTGACACAGGGCGAGTTGGGGTGACGCTAGGCCAAAGAGGCTGACGCAGTCCCTAGAAGCAAAAGCTGGAGATTTCTTGGGGCAAATTGGAGCTGAGAGTTATGGGATTGTTTATTCGGGGTTTTAGCTGGAATATTTGTCTCCGACTAAGAGGTGCTACTGCCAAGATCATTCTTTGTTGGGTGAGCCAATT
Source organism: Pinus taeda (assembly GCA_000404065.3). Lineage (NCBI taxonomy): Eukaryota > Viridiplantae > Streptophyta > Pinopsida > Pinales > Pinaceae > Pinus > Pinus taeda. Next base: position 16,550 of record APFE030704643.1, on the reverse strand, counting down.
TGGCACCCAGATTGTATTCTGAAACTGCTTAATAATAAAACCCTCAGATAGCTGCACCGGTTTTCCCGCATTGGGTTTTTCCAAGGACATTAGTCCAAAAATAACGGTGTCACTTGTGTGATTGTTTTTCCTTCAGTTGATGATTTGTATGTGTTGAGAGTATACTTGCATTTATTTTCAGTATTTACATGGTAAATAACTTGTTAATTAATAAAACAAGTAGGAAGAAATAACTCAGAAAGTACAAGAAGGATTTCTAACAGTTAGACTTTGAAATTGCAACATGGTATCAAAGGGTGGTTGCAGATCATAGGAGAACTTAGGGCATCAACCGAGCAGAGTAACAGCAACAAAAACAGCTATCGCGAGTGACAAAAGTTGTTCCTAGAGGAAAAGCAACAAGGAAGGGGTGACGTTGCCTGCGTCATCAAGTTTGAGTCGGGAGAAGGATCAGCGCAGTGGCAGAAAGGAGCAGACCTGACCTACGCAGTGCCCGGTCATCTTTCTCAGTCAGGAAGGATTGACGACCATGGCCAGGAGGTGCGAATTTTGCTGGTGCCAAGATTGTGCAGAGTCTAGAGGCTCTAACCTTCAATTTGTTGGCGCATAGGAGGTTGTGGAGAAGTTGTGAAGCGAAGCTGGTGGGGTACTGTGGTCAGAACAGTACCTAACATGGCAATACCAAAGGAGGAGGGAGTTGTTGCTGAGGATTTCTAGCCAAGAAATCTGGATCAGTGGTGCAGCTGCACTAACGATTGGAGTGGGGGCATCTCGACATTGGCAGAGGGGTTTCCAAGAGGGCAATCAAGGCTTAGAGGGAGTCACACTGAGAACTTCCAGAAGGGAAGTAGATGAGCAGCGAAATGGCAATGAACAAGGTAAGAGACCAGGACAGACTAGACAAAGCCTCAAACTTCATAATCTGGAAGGCTAGAATCTTGTCCGTTCTAGACAGGAATCGTCTCAAGCACTTTGCCTTGAAGACGATAGCGATCCCAGTTGACCCAGTTGAGAACGATAAGTACGAGGAGGCAATGGCGAGGGCCAAGAGCATCATTCTTGACGAGGTCAAGAACCATGTAGTACCACATATAGCAGAAAAGGAAACGACAAATGCGACGTGGGAGGCCCTAACGAACTTGTATCAAAATACTTCCGTGCAAAGGAAGATGCTACTAGAAAATCAGTTGCAGTCATACCAGATGCAGAAGGGAGAACAGATCGACACCTTCCTCGATCAATTGAAGGAGATCCGGGATCAGCTGACTTCCATAGGGGCCATGCTGGATCAAGAATTGATGGTGAGGACAGCCCTGAACACAGTCTCAGAAGACTGGGAGGTGTTTGTCTCAGTGTTGCAGGAAACATCCCCCCCCCCGGGATCAAAAGTCCGATCCGTGCAGATCCGTGGGTGATCCGCCCTCTGAAACGTGTTTCGGAAAGCTGAAACACGGATCGCGCTGAAAAATGTGGTTCTTGCCATTTCAAAACCTTACGGCCCAATACGTGTGTTGGGTTTTTCCAAAACAGGTTTTGGTTTTCCGGATCTGTGTTTCAGTTTTCCGAAACGCGTTTTGGTTTTTTTCCGAAACACTTTTCGTACAAAGATAATTAAGCAACTATATGCTTAGCGCTGGTCCATTTGGGAGCATGCATACAAATAGCGATTCCAGGATGATGAATATCGAGTTGAGATGCCACCCCCATCTGGTCCCTTGGTTCCTAGGTTCCATGGTTCAACACCAACAGCAGGGGGTTCGTCTTCATTAGTTTTAGTGCCACAACTTCCATAGGCACCATCTTCTTCATTGCCACCACATGGAGGCCCGCTGCCACGTTCTCTTCGTGGTGGGAGGAGAGATTAGTAGGTATATTGACAATTACTACTTTTGTCATAGATTAATCATTAGACTTGTAGGCTTGTGAATTTGAACCTTTTTGTCTTGGCGCTGACCAAGTGACCTATTTTGTAAACATTATTATTTGAATTTTGGACATGACCAATGTTGACAATTGCTCACTTGCTAGATAAATCATAATACGCTCTATGTTTTATGTTTTATAATATGCTTAAATGTTTTATGCTTTATAATATGCTTAAAAATTTGATGTATGTTTGTAATTGCTAGAATATAGATGGTTGATGCGCGAATAATTAATCATTGATGTACATACTAGTAACTACAATGGAATCATGGATGCCATATCTATCTTGATTTATGCAAAAATATGCATGTTTTCATGTCTTCTACAACTGATTTGGTATTTGGGACGTTTATTTTGAATATAATGCAAATATATATATATATATATATAGCAGATGCTTCCGTAGGCGCTTCGCTTCCTAGATTTTTGGAAAATGACACTTCTGCATCCCTGCTTCCAAAAGACGTCCCCGTTTCGTGCCCGCTTCGTGCAACATTGGTTTGTCTAGAGCATACTGGGCAGGTCGACCCTTCCAAATTGGGAGGAACTGTGGATGGCTCTTTGCCAAGAAGAGATCAGAAGGCTGACCGAGGCGAGAAGCAGTAGCAAGGGGGTCAGAATCAAGGAGGAAGAGGAGGATGTTGCCCTAGCATCTGAGGGAAAGAAGGAGAAACGTAAGAAGGACCTCTTCAAGGTCAAATGCTTCCACTGTGGGGAATTAGGTCACTATGTGAGCCCGTGTCCGAGAAAGAAGAGCAAGGGAGAGGCTTCCGAGACCAAGGCTGCACCAGAAAGGGCAGAGAAGGAAGTGGAGAGTCAAGACAGATGATGACTATGCCATGAGTGCTCACACGCCACTTGAGATGAAGTGGGGAGACATCGAGCTGTAGTCAGACGGACTACAGGCGATGAGGGGTAGGATCCTTGAGGTACCCAGCCTCTTGGATTATACATTGCTACACGAGCCCCGAAGAGGAGTAGCAGTACTGGCAGATGTCAATAGAGATGGATGCGGACGGAGCGATAGAGGGAGCTACAGTGTAGGAGTCCCAAGACAGCGTGAGGCAGCAGTGCGAGGTGCATCGAGCTATTGCAGCAGCGTAGAGGTCAAATAGGGAGCACTTGTCAACGACCGAAGGAGTTTCAGCATCATGGGTGTCTCTAGCCTGACAGAGATGTCAGAGTTGGGAGATCAGCTACTTACTTCTCAGTAACTGAGTTGCAATGCAGCAGTTAGCAATGGCAGTGCTATGGGCAGCACGATGCAGCATGATGAGAGGGGTTGTCGTACAGATGAAGCAGTGGCAGTGGCAGCGACAAGGCCATGAGTAGCAGTACATGATGCAGCAGTACAGAGGATGTTGGGCAACAGGCCTAGCATCAGCACCAGGACCGATGCCGGATGATCAGGGTAATGCTCAGTGAAGAGTATTACTAGAACACAGCCCTCGCTAAGAGGGAGTGTTGATTGGGGGTAGCATCGGATGTGCTCTAGCAACGAAAATTGGTGGAGAGGCTAAAGCACATGAGATCTCCAATACCCAGAAATGGTCTGGGCAGAATCTAAACAGTGTAAGAGATATTAAAATAATTATTGTTTTTAATGGAGTCCCTAAGTCTAAACTTAGGGAAAATAAAATATTAATGTGGATTAATATAAAACTGTGTTGGAAGGGTCCAAAAGTCATGGATCAAGATAGATCTAATCTTAGCCATTGATTAGGGACTTAATCTCGGTCTTTGAATTGTCAACGAGAAAAGTATAAGAGGAGGCTTGAGGGTCACTTGGAGAACACACCAAGTTGATCAAGAATTCGATTTTTTGGGGCAGGGCTTGCTGAAGAAATTGAAGGAGTGATTAGAGTTGCAACTAAGGGGTAGTGAATACAGAAGCAAAGAGGCAGAGAGGGTACCAGGAGCATAAGCGCAGAAGCCGGGAGTGAGGGACGCAAAGACAGCTAGAGACCACGTAGAGCCAGTCAGGGCCCACACAGAGCCAGCCAGGAGCTACGCAGTGCCAAAGAGAGCTAGCGTGGGTGATGTAGAGGCTCTAAAGGCTGACGCAGGGCGAGTTGCGGTGACGCTGGGCCAGAGAGGTTGACGCAGTCCCTAGAGGCAGATGCTGGGCCAGAGAGCCTGACACAGTCCCTAGATGCAAACGCTGGAGATTTCGTGGGGCATATTGGAGCTGAGAGTTGTGGGATTGTTCATCCGAGGTTTTAGCCAAAATATTTGTCTCCAACTAAGAGGTACTACTCCCGAGATCATTCTCTCTTGGGTGAGCCGGTTTGGCACCTAGATTGTACTCTGAAACTACTTAATAATAAAACCCTCAGATAGTTGCACCATTTTTCCTGCATTGGGTTTTTACGAGGACATTAGTCCAAAAATAACGGTGTCACTTGTGTGCTTGTTTTTCCTTCAATTGATGATCTGTATGTGTTGAGACTGTACTTGTATTTATTTTCAGTATTTACATGGTCAATAACTTGTTAATTAACAAAACAAGTAGGAAGAAATAAATCAGAAAGTACAGGAAGGATTTCTAACAGTTAGACTTAAAAATTCCAACATTGTTCACTGTAATGTGTCAATTGCAGACTAATTTATGTATGTAAGATCTATATTATTATTCCAAATTCAGATGATGATTACAAGCCCTTGGGCGGTTCTCCTTTATAGGAGTTGATTGGCCATAAGGTTAAAGACACGTCTTCTAACATAAGTGCCCTTTCATAATTAATTGGGCAACTTAATTTAATTTAATTTTTTTTATTTATTATTATTTTTTTATTTTTTTATTTAATTAATGTTGACACCTAATCCAAAACAGATGGGTGAACTGGACAGTCATCAAGAAGATGAACTAATCCGTCATGTTTATGTATATAAGTATGTGTTAGCTAATGAATAATATATCAGTTTTTCTCCCGCTCATTCTGGAGTTACCCTGCCCTGACATGGTATCAAAGCACAGGTCCCAGAAATAGTTGTAACTCCTGCTGTCCTGAGAGCTGCTCAGTCCTGAGCGCTACTCTGACATTGATTCCCTGGCCTGCACTATAAGCGTTTTCATTCAAGGCGGTATTGCGCTCCCTGCCTGAAGACTGCGTATCTGACATGCGTACCTGACTCTGGTATCGTACGTTTTGAAGCTACATTCTTGGTATGAGAGCTTTTGAAGCTGCATTCTTGGTATATGAAACGCTGTTTAACACTGTCCGGCAATTTTTTTGAAACGCTGTGGGGCATTTTTTTAACGCTGTCCGATACTTACTAGAAGCTGCCTGTATTAAAGATATTTGGAAAAGAATATACAATGTTAAACGCTGTTTATATGAAACGCTATGTGGCATTTTTTTAACGCTGTCCGATACTTACTAGAAGCTGCATGTATTAAAGATATTTGGAACGCTGTCTGACATTAACTTGTCATGCAATGTATACATGTTGTTTAAGAGTGCAATCTGGCAGTTGCAGTGCGATAGATAACTGAGCTTAGATGCTAAGATTAATGGAAGAATATATTGGAAGGTTGAGGCAGAGCATGATGCTATGTGAGACAAGTGGCAGAGGTGCCTAAAGTCGGGTTACCATTGTTTATGTTGCAGCAAGAGGTCGTGGAAAAATATGAACGAAGGAATGTTGATCTAACTTGTGTTTGCAGAGTTGCTTGTACTAGATGGACGAGCGCCAATATGCAATGTATATGCTCTTTTGATGATGACAAAGATGTTTGTATGTTTCCTAAGATTGAGCAGTTTTTGTGAGAGGTTGTTATGTACATTGCCATGTTATGCTACTGCCGCATTTTATATGTTGAGTGCTGTTTGATACATGTAGCAGAATTTCGAATATGGTGATAAAAAGTGTGTAAACAATATATATTACAGCGAAGCGCTCAGACATTTTTTTTGGGGTGATACATGTAGCAGAAATTTGAATATGGAGATATATATATGGTGATATATGTAGCAGAATTTTAAATGACTTTTTTATTTAAAGCAGAGATATATATATGGTGATATATGTAGCAGAATTTTAAATGATTTTTTTCTCCATATCAAAATCATTTTTTAAAGCAGCGGAAGTTTTTTAAGAGCAGTTTTTTTTTTTTGCCATCAGAAGTATATATCAGCAAAAGTTTTTTATATCAGCAGAAATAACCTTTTACAGAATGCATTCAATCATCTCTATGATAGGAATAGTTCTCACTAGCAAGGAGAACTATCCTGACTGGTCCCGGATGGTACAACACACCCTCATTTTCAATGAGCTGTGGAAAGGAGTGGGTGTCGGAGAAGGAGACAGTGACCCAGAAAAGCCTACATCAGACAAAGAGCTCGCCATCTGGGAAAACAAGAACAGCAAAGCGTATGCATTAATCGCAGCATCTGTAAATAAGGAGGTGAGTCGTCACATTTCAACATGTTCAACTACCTTTGAAGCTTTACAAAAGCTGAAAGAGCTCTATGACTCACATTCTGCACTTGAAGTCGTCCAACTTATGATTAAACTCTTCACTCTTGAACTGCAAAATAATGACCCTCTTGCTCTTGCATCTGAAATAAAATCTATAGTGCATGATATCAAATCCACTAAAGTTGAGCTAGATATATCTCTTATTGCTTTTCTCAAGGCACTGTATCCCACATACTCCAATTATCTTGAGTCTTTGCAAGCAAATGGAAATCTCAAGGATATAACCTTTGACTCTCTTGTGAAAAAGTTTGCTGAAAGAGAAAAAGCCTTTGGAAAGAAGACAGTACCTGAATCTTTTGAAGAGACTGTATGCTTGGTTAATAAAGAAAAATATCCTGCTCAAGATTCTACAAGAGGAAGAGGTGGACGAAGAGGAAGAGGAAGATACTTCAGAGGCAGGGGGGGCAGACATCCTCAAGGAGAAAAAACAGATTTACATTGTATTCGCTGCAAAAGAAATGGATCACATGATGCCTCTACATGCAAGCTACCATGGGACAAAATTGAGCAGAGAAGAAACCAACAGAAAAGTAAAAATGATGATACAGACAAAGGTAAAGCACCTGAATCCGCTCACTATATTGAGGCACAATGAAACATTGGAGTAAATGAAGATTTGTTTAACACTTCACTTGCTTCCTAGAAAAATGATTGGCTGCTTGATTCAGAAGCAACCTGTCACATGACTCATAGAAAAGACTTTTTTGAAGATTTCACTGACAATGTTGATGGAGCAATTTACTTTGCAGATCAGTCAAAAATCAAGCCATCAGGGCTTGGCACAATCAGGCTTAAACTGCCTGGTCTCCCAGACTTTCTTCTTGATCATGTTCTATATCTCCCACAGCTCAAGAGAAACTTGCTGTCCTTGGTCCACATCCGCCAGCAAGGTCACTACATTCATAGGTTTGATGGCAAGCTTGAGGTAAGAAAAGCATCTGATCACTCACTTGTCATGAGGGAATAGAAGAAGAAAGACTTTTCAAACTGCAAGGAACATCTACTCATGCACAACATTTCTCATATATTTCTCATCATGAAGAAGGTACACTTCCATCAAGTTTATTATGGCATGCTAGATTTGGACATTTAAACTATGACAGTCTCTGTTTATTGAAGAAAAATGGTGTTGCTGGTTTGCCTACAATTCCTAGAAAACTTAAACAATGTGATGCTTGCATTCTAGGAAAGCATAGCAAACAGTCCTTTCATGACTCACATTCAAGAGCACATAGGGAGCTTGAACTTATTCATTCAGATTTATGTGGTCCAATGACTGTTCCTTCAGCAAATGGAAATAAATATATCATGACATTTATTGATGACTACACCAGAATGTGTTGGGTTTATTTATTGAAGAACAAATCTGATGCTTTCCTAACATTCAAGAATTTTCATAAATGGATTGAAAATGATGCACAATCTCATATTGGGTCTATTCGCACCGATAATGGAAAAGAATATACATCAAATGAATTTGAACACTATCTTCGCCAACATGGGATTAAACATCAAACAACTGTGCCTTATAATCCCCAACAGAATGGTGTAGCTGAAAGAATGAATAGAAAAATCTTGAATATGGTACGATCCATGCTCTTTTTCAAAAATGTAAAGATAATGTTTTGGGCTGATGCTGTTCTATGTGCTGCATATATAAAGAATAGATGTCCATCTAGTGCTATAAGAAACAAGACTCCTTATGAATTGTGGTATGGACATGTTCCTTCGGTAAAACATCTCAGGATTTTTGGTTTCACCTGTTATGCTTTGATACCAAAGGTACATAGAAACAAACTTGGTGCTAGAAGTCGTAAGTGTATTTTCTTGGGGTATTCAAATACCTCCAAAGCATACCACCTCTATGATGAAGAAAATAAAAAGTTTGTTAGATCTAGAGATGTAATTTTTCTTGAATCATCCAAATCTGACAATGTTGTTTAGCGGCAACTTGATCGCTTGGATAGATTCGCAAAAATGAAATCATTTCAAGAATTTGAAAATCAGATTCCACATCTTGAAGGGGGGATTCCTATA
>APFE030704636.1:0-44499 GCA_000404065.3 Pinus taeda | reverse complement strand
AAATGAAGGTGGAGAGATAAGCATTAGCTACAAGTGTAGTGTTACAAACATGACAAATGGCTTGGGTGACCCTTTGCCTTGTTTTTCCACTTGTATAACTGACCATATGGAGTGAAAATATTTATAAAACCGTCGTGCTCCTCCTCCTGTGCATCGAGCTCTTTTCAAGGTAATTTTGGGAGGCGTTCCTGATGTCCAAAGTGAGTGCAGGATAGCTCGTTGGAAAGCCTGTTCTGTCTACTTTCCAACCCCACTAGAATTTTTTGATTGGGAGTTCATTTTCTCTGTCAAAAATCAAATCTCCCAAGACTTGGCAAACTGTGCCAGATGAGGCTGCCTCAAGGCAAAGTGTTGTTTCGGGCAACTTTTGAATGTCTTTCTCAATCCCAAATTGAGATCAAGGTAAATCATTTGAAATATATTTGTGTTTAATTTCCAATCGACCTAGAATTTTTTGATTTGGAGCTCATTTGCTCTATCAAAAATCAAATCTCCCAAGACTGGTCAAACTGTACCAAATGAGGCTTCCTGAAGGCAGAGTGCTATTACAGTCAACTTTTGAATGCCTTCCTCAACTCCAAATTGAGCTCAGTATAGCTCATTGGAAATATATTTTTGTCTAGTTATTGTTTGAATCATCAAGCAAGTCATTTGGCCAACATAGCTGGGAGAAAACTTGATTTTCCCTAGGTCGCTCCAAAGGTGCATCAATTCTCCCAAGACAATTGTATTTCTGATATTTCTTTAGAACAATGAGACCTGTGTAAAAAGTGAAGGAGGTTTTTCTTCCCTGGTTTGTTTTCAACAAACAAATCTCTCTGTTTTCTCAAATGCATCTTAGATTTCTCAGAAACCTCATTTGAGTGAAACATATCCCGATGTGTGGGACAAGGGATTTGCTGAAATGAAGCGGAATGAAGGGGATAGGGAGCTTCTAAATTATTGAGGAAATTTTGGGAAGTGTGGAGGGGTGTTAGGAAGTAAGGAAAGGTGGAATGTCATAAATTGAGTGAGGGGAAGGGGTCCAAAAAGGAAAAGCACAGGCCCAACCATAGAAAACTGCCAAGTTGTGGCAAGAAACTAGGGTTTATGCGAAAATGAGGAATTTGGGGTATCTCAGTGATGGGAAGTGTTTGATAAGGTATTTTAGGGATAGGGGAATGTGTATGAACATCAGGAAACAAGTTTTCTGATGATTTGACCATCCAAGAGAAATTAGCTTCAAAACCCTAGGAGAGGGAAATGAACCTTGCCATAGGCGCAACTGGAACATGAACAAAGTGTGAAATGACCCAATGGAACTTGACGTGATGATGAAAACCCTCTAAATGATGGTAGACTCAGCTTAATAGTGACATGGAACATCATTTGGACAATTTTAACAAGGGTAAAATCCAACCCCAAACCTAATGCCTAGTGACCAAATTTTACTTGAAGACTCACTCAAATGATAAAATTTGACCTTGACACCTTAAAATCACTTGTGTAAGAGCATGTTTGATCACTAGAAGAAGGCTGCAAAGACTGAGACTAACAGAGAGCATGCAGACTGTTTAAGTTCTGTGCCATACCAAGCATGAGGGCCCAAGTAGACTTCTTGTAATGGTTGGTAGACAGGTGGAACATACAGGACCAGTGTTTCATGATTGGTGGCCATCGGCTCAAAATTAAGCTAGAGGACATATATTTGTTTACTCGTTTTCCCAAGAGAGGTGAAAAATTATCTCTTTTCAGGACTAGGCCAGGTGGCCAGTCTATCGCTAGTCTTCGATTGGAGTTTTGAAATGATCAATCAAAGGACAAAAGAATCGATATTAAAACTATCAACCCTCTTGAACTTAAGGTTATTGCATTCACTGTCACCAGGCTATGCAAGAGTGTAGCATTGCATGTAGCTACTGGATCCTAGATGTAGATGGCTATAGACTATTACGGGAGGTACCATATTCAACTGGTGCGAGGTTGTGTTGGCAAATGTAAAAGGCCAACTAACTAGAGAAAAAAGCGGACAACAAAAAAACTTTGGATACAGTTTCATCATTGTGAGCTTTGGTCTAGAGAGGGTCCCTACGCTAGTCCCACAACAGCTTTATGTTGAGGTTGTCTTCCTCAAGAGCCTAGGATAATGCATTGGGTTGCTTTGATGGCCCATCACCCTAAGAAGGGTTCAGAGGTTGTTCATTTTCCACTTGAGTATTTTGGTTGGTTGAGGAACCAACTTTTTGTGATTCAGGATTTTCCATATGCGGGGATGGATTATCGCGGTGACCCAGACATGATTCTTCCACCAGGAGAGTAGTGGGATGATTCAAGTAAAATTATTTTCAACACTTTCTAAGTTTTAACTAATTTTTGTTTTGTTTTTTAAATCATCCAAAATTGACAATAAAAAGTTTTTAAATGTAGATGTGGGTCCACGACAAGCAGCCGCTCTCCAGCCTTATTAGAGGAGACACCCAACTATATAAATACCAGCCCCACAGGACCAATCTATAGAGATCCTAACTAATTTGGAGAATCATTTAGAGCGTTTGGAAGCAGATATTCCAGAGACTGGTATAGATGATATTCCACTTAGGTTACAACGATATGTGATTGGGGTCCCAGGACCTTTTAGGAGGTTCCTTTGTAGGGTGGCCTGAGCAGTGGTTTCTTATCGTGATCATCACTAGGGATAGGATGATTGCTTTTGTAGATTCACATGACATTTTTTTTTATACAATCATTTTTACCGATCATAAGGTGTTTTTCAACCTATGATCAAAGAAGATGTATATTTTGACACACTTCTTCTATGCTATGACATATCATTATTACCAGCTATCTTGTGTAACATGTTATTGAATGTTTTTAAATTCACTGTTTTGATTATTGCAAATGTCTATTTATCATACGAGAAGCAAAATACATCTGCTAATGTATTTAAATGTCTTGGAATATTTTGATATTCAATGTAATCAAATTCACGTTCCGAGAGACTAACTCTCAAAAATAATCTTAATAACACTGGATTTCTAATGGCATAAACCCTATTAAGCTATATTACAATGAGTTCAGAATCTAACCTAACAATCAAAATTCGAATCTCAAATTAGATGGATTCAAATAAAAACTCAATAACTGCACTATACTCTGCAATGTTATTCATTTTTTGACCAAGGCTTACCCCATGCATAGATATTAAATCATCAGAGGGTGAATAGATAACCCATGCTACGAAAGAAATGTTCCATGTACTATGAAAAGCACCATCAACAAAACCAATGTATGTTTGAAGAGACGTCGACATCTGCAATATCAAGAGTAAAATCAAGACAAGCAGGAATAGTGATAAAGGAACTCTCTAAACTAGGCACACCTTTCTAATGTAAAACACACTAGCTATAAAGAAACTAATCTAACAAAAATCTCCACACTGAAATTTAAGCATAATATCTCTTTAGATAAAGCCCATTTCTGGGTTTACCCAAAGAGACACCGTCAAAATCTACCAATTCATAGGCCCCTTTTGCTAGCTTTCGCTTAACAATATAAGGACCATGCCACATAGGTACAAATTTTCCAGCCCCTAGCTTATCGTTTTCTTGATCGTATAGTAAAACTAGGTCTACTTTCAAAAAATTACGAGGTGTAACATTTTAGTCGTACTGAGCTTTTATTTGTTTCACATGAGCCTCGACTGCTATTGCAACATTGCATCAATTCTCATCTAGCTGAGCTAAGTACAAAAAACGTTTCTCCTCTTCAGAAGTGGCTGCGAGTAATTCTATGGCTAATTGTAATGACGGGATCTCGCTTTCAATGGGTAACACTACTTCCAAACCGTAGATTAGTTGAAAAGGAGTGAAACCAGTTGATGTTTCACTGAGGTTTGATATGCCCAAAGTGCTGAAAATAGCATGTTATGCGAATTCGACCTATGAATGCCAATGATTCATTGGATCATAGTTACTAGAACTTTATTGATAGCTTCAACCATACCATTAGCCTGTGGGTAATATGGAGTAGAACTATCATGACACAGGCCAAGTTGATCTGTCAGTTCAGTCATCATGATGTTTCGAAAGTGACTTCCATGACTAGTAATAATAGCTTGAGGAACACCGAATCTACCAATTATATGATTGAATACGAAAGTTGCAACAGTTTTGCCATCTGTCGAAAATGTAGGCATCGCCTCGACCGACTTAGTAAAATAATCTACTGCTAGGATGATATACGCATGCCCCCCGGCTGAGTGAGGGTTACATTTAATAAAGTCAATACCCCACTTTGTGAAAGGACTGACAACAATTATAGGGTGGAGAGGAGCAGGTGGAGCATGCATCTTATGATCAAAATTTTGACAATTGTGGCATTTCTGAACTGCATAGATACAATCTTTGAATAAGGATGGCCAGAAATAACTAGCGCGCAAAATCTTTTGGGTTGTGGCATACCCAGACATATGAACGCCACATGCTCCAGAGTGACAATCATTGAGAAATTTTTTAGCTTCTTCATGAGTTAGACAACGTCAGAAAATAGAATCGGCCCCACGATGATATAGTGTATCACCAATAATATTGTATTGTTGGGATTGGAAATGTATTTTTTGTCACTGAGATCGTGAGATTTTAGGCTGAAAAGATTGGGTTTGGAGATAAACAATAATATCTCCATACCATGGATCAAGATTACTGATAAGAAACAAGGATTCATCTACAATGGACTCTTCCGCCATAGTTTCAATATCAGTACGCGGGAAATCACACATCGGTTCCGCAAAAACCAAAGATTTATTTGCCTTGGATTTTTCAAATTCCAAGTCAAATTCCTACAGGATAACTATCCATTTGGAATACTTGCCCCCTAGCAATTGTTTGGTCAAGATATACATCATATCGTTACAGTCAGAAATTACCGTGGTTTTGCGTAATAAGATGTAGTAACAAAATCTTTAGATAGCCTAAACAGCTACCAATGCCAATGTCTCCACATGTGAATATTTAATCTCAGTCGGATGCAGAGTTCGACTAAGATAGTAAATCACATGTTCATTATTGAATTCATCTTCCTAAACTAAAACCATCCCAATGGTGGAATGAGAAGCGATGAGGTACAAAAAATAATCCTAGTTGTAATTGGGAGGATGCAATAATGGTGCATGAGTTAACACGTGTTTAAGTGCACCAAAAGATTTGTCAGTGATCTCATCCCAAAAGGATGGAATATTCTGTTTCAACAACTTGGAAAAAAATTTCGTTATCTCAGCGTAGTTAGGAATGAAACGACGTAAAAAGTTTGCTTTCCCTTGCACACTTTGGAGTTGGTGAAGAGACGAAGGAGGAGGTAATTTGATGATAGATTCAACCTTCGAGGGATCAACACAAATGCCAACTTTTGAAATGACAAATCCTAATAAACGACCTGTTTCTACACAGAATACACATTTGTGTGGATTCAACATAACTTGATAATGCCTACATCTAATAAAGATAGCTCATAAATGAGTGAGATGATCACATCTACGTAATGAATTGGAAGGTAAATCATCAAGATAAAGCTACACAATGTGCTTGACGTCATGAAATGCATAAGACATAGCCCTTTGCAAAGTTGCTCTAGTATTCTTCAAACCAAAAGGTAATTTGCAATAAGAAAAATCCCCCCATGGACAAATGAAAGATGCTATAGGTTGATCAACAGGGATTATGTTGATTTGATTGTAACTGGAAAATCCATCCATAAAGGAGAAAATTTCAATGCTGGCACAATCATAAATAATTTGATCGATATAGGGGGTTGGATAATTGTCTTTAGGACAAGCTCGATTAATATCCCTATAATTGATACATATTCTTATCGTTCCTTACTTTTTGTTAACATGAACAATATTCTATACCAATCTGTTAAATGAATCGAATAAATGAAACCTACACGAAGTAATTTCTCAACTTCAGCTTTAATAGCAGCAGCTTTTCTCGGATGTATCTAACGCAAACGTTGTCGGATAGGTTTAGCATCCAGGTATGATTTAATTTCATGGACAGCAATTGATGGATTGATTCTTGGCACTTCTTTATATGACCAGGCAAACACATCGCGAAATTCTTGAAATAGGGCTTTATAAGTTTGGATTTCATCGTTCATAAAGGAAGCACCTATATGAATGTTTTCAATAATTCCAGGTTTAACCGAAATGTCAATAGGAACCGTTCAAGAGATATTTCCCAAATTTAACTCAGAATCAAGATGTTGCAATGGATTTTGTGGTTCTTTGACATAGTCAGTAGTAAAAATAGATGAAAAATCATTTTCAAAATGATCAAGCTTAGGTAAAAACGAAGATCGATGCTGAAGATCTTCCCATGGTAAATCATCAACAGACAAAATTTCACGAATCTGCTCATCGGTATGAATAGGATCAGAAAATGTTTTTCAAACTAAGGTTGATATTGAAAGTGATTCCCCATGGACCACATTCATTGGATCAGTTTCGGTTGAACAAGAGTCAGAAAATGACTGTACAACCTGATATGCAATTTCAAAGGGACTCAAAGGAATCACGCCATTAAATGAATCAACCTCAGAATCAGAAGGTATGATCCAAGGATGATCAAAAGAAATAGTGTTCGATTGAATAATATGAATAGTTGCAATAGAAGGCGATAAGTTAGGGGGAGGGGAGGAAACATTTCCTAGTAAACCAGAATCTTTAATCAAACCTACCCCAACATCCTTGTAAGGGATAGTTGTTTTACCGACATGCTGAATACTATCTGAAGAGGCTAGGTTGGATGAAAAATAAGTTAGCTGGTCTATCATAATGATCTTTCCGTTATGATGAAACTTGATAAGCCGAAATAATGATGAAACAATAGCAGTCATAGCGTAAGACCAACTACAACCTAGAAGAAGGTTGTAATTTAGAAGGGAATCAACCACTTCCACATCTAGAATTATAGTTTTTCCTTCAACCCCTATAGGTAAATCCTACAAAATACCAAAAGGATGGAACCCTTATCCATCAAAAGTCTTTAGAATCGTCGGACTGATTGAGTGTGGGAGAACCAAGCGATCTCCAACACTGGATCGATATAATACACATAGAAGCTCCCTCATCAATCACAGTTCGAAAGCAAGGTCTATTTTTCAATAACACTAGAATCTGGAAAGCCATTTGATTAGGTAGGTGGGGTGTACTATTCTCTAAATTGAATATTATTAGGTTTGAATTCTGAATATCAATAGCTCCTATAGCAAAAAATAGTAATTTACACTGTGCTGGGCACGATTGGAGTGGTTCCAAAGCTGACATTGCTGAAGGGGAAATAACTAAGTCTTCAACAATGTTATAATTCTGAGTAGCTCTCGCATGTGGATTGGAAGCTGATTTCCAAAGTATACCTTTAGCAGGCGGTTTGATTACTAAGTTAAGGTTAGGTTTCTTGATCTATAGTGGATCAGAACCAGGAGGAGTTGTAGTTGATGGGTTTGAATTAGAAGATTCTACTTCTTTACCACCAACGGGATTTTTACTACCATAATCTTGCAATCACATCGCAATCTTGACATGAGACATCATCATAATGGGTTCTTCTGAGGCATTCAAGGAAGAACCGATCATCTTACTATCTTGATTACGAAAAGGATCCTTCAAGACAACAAGCGTTTGAGAACCTTTGATGATTTTCAAAATATCTGCTCGATGTGGGCAGTCTTTGGTAAAATGATTCCTCATCGCAAATGAAGTAAGGATAGTGAAGTTTATGTTTCTCGTCAATAGATTCATTTTTATTCATTTTCTCTTTTGAGTTTTGTTTGCTTTTCTTCTTCCCCTTCTTTTTACCACTAGATTTCGATTTGGTCGTAGATGATTCTACAACATGGATATCAGCAGGAATTTCAGTGGAAGAGTTTCCTATCAGGGAATCTGGTAAAGTTATAATAGGAGAAGAATTATTTGAAGATTTATTCTTGCTTTTAGTACTAACTGAACCAATCATACCATCAACGGCATGAGACCCTGAAGGAGCTGCAGTTATTTGACTGTGTTTCAGAAGATCGGGGATTTTTTCATGTAATGTACCTGACTGCATGTAGACGAGGTCAAGGTACTAAGCCTAAGCAATGACTTGCTCTTTAGTAACAACTCCTGACTTAGCTACATATTTAGTGATTTTAGGTAACAATGATTTAACGAACCATTCTGCTAAAATTTGATCCAGAATGAAAACTTTCACCAAACGCTGTCTATGTCACCATTCATGAATATGATAAGAAATATATGTGGATGTTGATTGTTTTAGTGAAGTTAACAATTTTGTGCCATTGTCGTATCTAACAGGAAACTAAAAATAAGTTAAGAAAGAAGTTGCTAACTGACAGAAATTATAAAAAGAGCCTCGTGGTAACTCAATGTACCACTTGGCAGCAAGACCAATCAGAGTTCGCTGAAAAATACGTAATCAAATTGAATCATCAATAATGGAATTAGATGCACAGCAGAGGTGATAAGTCATAACATGATTTGACATAAACTCTCTTGACTTACCCTCAAACTTCGGGATATCACTGGGAAACTTATTAGGCATTGGCGGCCAATACGAAAGATAGTAAATCAGATTGTTCGGAAGGCACGACAAAACAGGTAAATCCAAAGTTGCAATAAATGGTAACTAATGGTTAGGGTCACAAAAACCTTGTGTAACAAGACCAAGTCCAGGAGGAGGATATCCAAGATAACCTGGAATTGGATTTTCATTAGGAATGTTATAAACTCCTGGAAAACCAAGATTAACTGGACCAAACTAGGGTTGTTGAGGCTGTTGATAAGTATAGCCAAGCTACGATTGATATTGATAAACTAGGTTTTGTACAGTAGGACCAAATTGATACTATCGCTGGTACAGTTGAGAAGTGAATTGTGGTTGACTTGTGACAATTGTACTTGGACCAGCTTGTCTTGCAAACATCTGGACCGAAGTCTAAACTGTAGGTCCTGATTGTGGTAAAGAGGCTTGCGGAGTTTGCACTGACGCAAGAACAATAGAAACTGGAGCTATCGATACTCCAGAAACAGGTGTGGTAGGTTGAACAGAAGCTGCAATAGTTGCAACAATAGTTTGAGGTGCAGTTCAAGGTGAACTAGGCCCAGGCTGCTGAACTAAACCAGGTGCAGAGGTTTGAATAGTAGGTTGGACATGTTGCTGGGTTGAACCAGAAACCAAAGTTTGTCCAGGTTGACTTGATAATTGCACATTAGGTTGCATAGTCTATTGAGTTTGAGATGGATCCCACACCATATTCATTCCGGGGTATGGACCCATAAAAGGTTGTGCATATGGAGGACCATAACTAGGTTGAACGTAGGGCTAATAATTAAGCATTACATTTCCAGCTCCTTGTATAAATGGTTCACTAGAAGGTGGTTGGAAACCTTGAGTTGGGTACTAACCTTGAGGTTGATAACCTTGAGGCACGTACTAAAACTGGGGTTGACCTTTAGGTATGTATTGAAACTAGGGTTGACCTTGAGGTATGTACTGAGTCTAGGGTTGACCTTGAGGTATGTACTGTCCTAATGGTATGTATTGTCCTTGAGGTTACACCCCAGGCAGTAATTGACTACCTTGAGGTTGCCCCCCAAGCGGTAATTGACTACCTTGGGGTTTCCCCCCAAGCGGTAACTAACTACCTTGAGGTTTCCCTCCAGGTAGTAACTGACTACCTTGAGGTTTCCCTCGCGATGGTTACTGAATACCTTGAGGTTGTGGATTTGGAATACTACCTGACATCATAAGGATTTCTTCTGTGCTCAACACTTGAGTTCCATTATTACCAGTTCATATCTCATGTCCGATTGGTTGCAGAGATGATCCTAAAAAAGCACCAGTGAGTGACTATTACCGTGAAGGAACAGACGGACCGCCATATAAAAATGTTTCGGGTGTTTGGGAAAACATAGATGACTGTCTCGACATATTCAATGGAGGATAATAACCTCTAGGTGTAGGATGCAAAGGAATTTGAGGTGGCGAAAAACTAAGACCTGGGTTTTCTAAAAAATTTGTCAAGGATACATACCAAGCATCACTCCTAAAAGGACTATAGAAAATTGATTCACGCTCCCTAAGATTCAATGTTGGTTGATTTTCAGGAAGAGTTACGTCTTCGTCTGGACTAACAAGTTCTTCAATAGAAATGAGGCTAGCAGGAAGATTTTGGGTAATGATATTTCCTACCCTGGGTGAACCAAGACCACTAGAAGTTGGAGAAGCAAATCCTGAAGATGGAGTAGCAGTAGTTTTAGTTTTAGGCTTAGAAATTTCAAGTTCTTTAGGTAATTCACTGGTAGGAGAAATACTATTGGTAACTTCGGAAAATGAAATTGGCTTAGAAATATACTCTGTTGTTTGTACTTGATAATCGAGATGAACAATTAATGATGACTATCTGGCTTCTAGTGATCCAACTCTACTATCACTAGGTGATACAAGAGCTCATAGCCCTTCAAGCTGGCTTGCTGTATACTCAGGAGGTTGCCACCGAAGTCTACGAGATTGTCTCGGTAATTTAGCCACGATTAAATATTTAATTACTCACATGCAAATAAAGAAAATTTCAATAAAACCACCTAAAGTCTCTAAAGAAACAAACAACTGAATCACACGCCTAAAAAATCTAAGAGTTCAAACCACACACAAATAGTAACTTCCCATACAAAAACACTAGTTGGTGATGAAATCTAATGTCGTAGAGTTTTAATACAAAAAGGGCGATTGGAACAGTTACCTCGACAACCTACTT
Source organism: Pinus taeda (assembly GCA_000404065.3). Classification (NCBI taxonomy): domain Eukaryota; kingdom Viridiplantae; phylum Streptophyta; class Pinopsida; order Pinales; family Pinaceae; genus Pinus; species Pinus taeda. Next base: position 33,708 of record APFE030704636.1, on the reverse strand, counting down.
AATGAAACTAACTAACACAAGTTTCTTCATAAAACCATCTCGAGTAAAGAGAACCCCCCAGAGAGTCCAAGTGATTCTAGTCAACATCTGCTCCAGGTACAGTGAGACCTATCCTTCACCGTCACCTTAGGAAATATTCTTATGTTTATGGACACTAAGGTTACCAACAGAAAAAATCACAATTGGGGGAACATTCTACAATCCGATCTACGCGTAAGGGCAGAGTAACAAAGCTAATCCCCTTGAAGGCTCCTCGACATGATCAATCTGAGGTTTACCATCAAGTGACCCCAGGCTCCTCGACAATGGTTAATCCGAGGTTTATCTTTTATAATACGTGAAAATCTTTTATCTTTCCTAATGAGACAAACTTGATTGTCTCAAAGGTTCAGACATGACCTCGTGATTGACTCCTTTAAGAGAAGCTTCCCATAATGTATCAATTACAATTGGATTTATTTCCTATTGCAAGATATAGTTACTTGTTTGTTTTAATTATCTTGGAGAGTTAATTACTCCCTACTCCAAGATACTAGCCTAAGCTATATTGGTGATAAGATCCCTAGAAATAAAAAAGATTACTAGATCAATTTTAATTAAGCATTTCTTTTATGGGTTGTTCTTTAAGTCAATAGGTATGGAAATGAAACTTTGATGGTGTGAAGACTCGACTCCAAAAGCACTAAAAAATGCACCTAAAATGATAAACAACGTTTTTTCTTTCAATGAATTTCTAGCTAAAAGAAAGAGTTCGAGAATGCAATTCTTTAAAAAATAATTCTTTCTTTCAACATGTAAATGAAAATAAAATCTTTTTGTATTTTTCAATAAGAACTCAAAATGATACTACTAATTAATGCTCACAATAAATCCATTTTCTTTTTCAAAACTCAAAACTACAAAAAACAATTCCTTCAAAAGAGAACTACAAGTTCTAGAAAACACTCAAAACTACAAAACTAATCTTGAGATCTAAAAACTTCTAAAAACCTAAATGTATAAAAGCTTCAATCCTTTTTGAGGACGTTTTACTTAGTTATTCAATAAACTAAGGATTCATTCGCTCGGAACAACAAATCAATCAAAAACATCCAGATATGTTTTCTTTTATAAAAATTAAATTCAAAACTTATGACCAAGCTCGTTCAAATATTTGCAAAGAGAAAACTAATTCTATTTCCCACAAAGGATAGATTTCACAACCCAATCAAACTCATCAAGAAGACAAAAAGACACCAAGGTAATCTAAGGTTTATGAAGCTTCTGATCTTTGAGTCACTACAAAGACCATGCAAAAACCACGCCAGGCATGCAAAACTTCTAGAAAATCATCTAAAACAAAAGTACCATTGGAACTCACTCACAATAGATTTTTGGCAGAACACATGAAGATTTGGGTAGACATTAAAAGTCATAAATGAAACCTAAACCTAACTGGAAGAAAACATTTTAGGTTTTTAAAAAACAATTACAGGGTGTGCAGGGTTTTGGAAGAACCAGGTGCAGTATCGCTCTGTGTACTAAAGGATGTGTGTGGAGATGATCACACTATCTATAAAGAGAAAGTACAGTCCCCTAAAAACTTTGAAAAAAACAAAAAATTATCCAGATTCTAAAAACTATCCAATCCAACATACATCAATCAAAAACCAGAAATGAAAACAACTTTCTCAAGTCAAAGACAAAGGAAAACCAAAAACCAACGCTATAGAGGTGTTTAGACCCTACCTTAAGTCCAACGCTAGTTTGTAGCAACCATCCTTCAACCGTCCGAAAGAGTTTCCTTTTGAGAACATGCAATCACAAACAAGCAATCATCAAATAGCACCTACATAGCTAATATCATAAATCATGTCTATCATGGTGATCAAGGAATCCATAAAATAAACCATACATCAACAAGTTATTGAGGAAAACAAACTTATGTGTATTAACTTTGAATTAGAATAACCTTACAACATTTTCAGCCTTGATGTTGAACAAGCTCTTTCTGGGGTCTAAAATAGGAATTTCCTTTACTTTGACTAGCCTTGAACTTCTCCAAGTGAGATCTTAGAGGTATGTAATCTCTCCTCATAAAAGCTCAACTAAGAAGACTAAGTTCCAACAACATTTCACCTCAAAATATTCAGCTTTCCACCTCCCTAATAACCAGCCCAATGCTTCATTTTATAGTGCAGAGGAGGAGGTTACAGGTCTACCTATGAAGGGATAGAGTCCTCCTTCAAAGGGATATGCTCCTCACATCAAGGGGTTAGCTCCTTAAGGTATGTAATGCATGAACCTTAACAGAGCAAACTTGCCACCTTAAGGTTCCTTCCAAAAGCTTCTAGAAATGATTGAAAGTGAGTCTTTTAGAATATAGTCATGCCTTTTAACTTTTACAGGGGTCCGCACTCATAACACATAGACAGAGCGATCAAATGCGCAGGATCCATGACCATTAGGTGTAGGACCGCAAGTAATGCAAAGAGAAAGTGCATAAGTAGAGTTTTAGAGACTTTTGAGGGATTTCTCTTATTTTCAAGGCTTGATATGAGGAACTAAGGCTTAAGACTTGCAAAGGAGGAAAGTATGAGTGGTAATGGACTCACACAGATTGTAGAATGTCAAGGTGACATTTTTTTGTGCAACATGGAGCCCTAAGGATCATGCAGCAGATTTCTACATGATTACCCAAAGGAAAACCTGAGCATACAACTAGATGCAAAGGTTGTACCTTATGTAAGTATGCGAAATATTCCTTTCCGGATCGAGATAGTAGATTTGGACCAATCTTGGAGTGAGTTCACTCAAATGTTTGTGGGCCGTTCTCCACTGCTAAACAAAGGTACTATGATGATTTTTCTCATAGATACTGGATCTACTTTATGCAAAAGAAGGATCAGACCTTCTTGAGGTTTTGTGAGTTTAAAGCCTTGGAAGAGAAAGAATATAGAAAGAAAATAAAAGCCTTGCATAGAAACAATGGTGGAGAGTATATCTCCCAATAGTTTAAAGACTTCTTCCCTGGAGAAGGTATTAAATGGGAATTGATGGCACCCCATAACACAGAGTAGAATGGGGTGGCCAAAAGGATGAACAGATTGATTATTGGAGCAGCTCAAGTGATGTTGCATGACCAAATCCTACCACTACATTTGTGCGCTGAGGCATGCAATAGAACAATATACTTTTAGAACAGATACCCGCACCGTATACTAGGGATGAAGACATCTATGGAGGCCTACTCTAGGAAGTGACCTAATGTAAGTCACTTCTGAATCTTTGGATCATCATTTTACTGTCATGTGGCCAAAGACGCTAGGAAGAAGCTAGACCCAACAGCTGAGTTGGGAATACTTATGTGGTACAGGGATACACCCCATAACTATTGGGTCTACCTAGCTTCCACTCGGAGGACTGTGGTATGCAAGGATTTGAAGTTCGATGAGTAGAAAGCGATGTGCTTATCACTTGAAAGGGAGTTTGAGTTGCATGCAGATGAGGATCTTTCAGTTCCTAAGGATAAGGAGCCTCAGATTGATGCAAAGCAGCCGCATGTAGAGGATCTGGGAGTGGCAACATACACTCATGTTGATACTTCCAGAGATGGGTGGAAATGCTTAAGGGAAGCTGACAGGTTGATGCTAGATGCATGGGAGAATGTAGGACAATCATCTTCTCAATGTAGGAGGTCACCTATGTGGTACACTGGGTACATGGCCCTAGTTGGCGAGTGTGTAGATACCAAGCCTTCTTCATTGGAGGAGGCAGTGCAGCAACCAGTCTAGGTTGATGCAATGGTAGAGGAGTACGACTCTATCATTTGGAATAGTCTGTGGGATGTTGTCCCAAGGCCTTAGGGCAACTTAGTGGTGAGTTCCAGATGGCTTTACAAAGTAAAAAGGTAGCTGATGCCAGTGTTGAGAAACATAAGGCAAGGCTTGTTTCCTAGGGTTTCTCACAAGTCGATGGGATTGACTATGATGAGACTTTTGCTCCTGTAGAAAGATACTCATCAATTAGATCGATGTTGGAACTATCATCTAAGATGGGGTGGAAGATCCACCAAATGAATGTGAAGACATCATTCCTGAATGGGAATATTGAGGAGGAGCCGTACATTGAGCAACCAGAGGGTTTTGAGACATTCAATCATGAGTCGCATGTGTGCAAACTCAAGAGGCTTTGTATGGGCTAAAGCAAGCACCCCTTGCTTGGCATACCAGGATCAACAACTATTTCACTGGTCTCGGCTTCACCAAGAGTGAAGCAGATGCGAACCTTTACCACATCATGGTAGAAGTAAACCATTGATCATTGTTCTTTATGTTGATGATCTGATTTTGACAAGTGATGATGAGCTGATATAGTCTTGGAAGGAGGACTTTGCAAGAGAGTTCGAGATGAAGGACATGGGCCGTATGCACGACTTTCTAGGCATGGAGGTGTGGCAGAAAGATGGGGAAGTATTGGTGTCTAAATGCAAGTGTGCTAATGAGATACTCAGGTGCTTTCACATGGAGAAGTGCAAGCCCATGGAGACTCCTCTAGCTAGGAACTGGAGGAAGGAGGATGGTACTTTAGGTGAGGTAGTAGCTAATACTATTTATCGGTAGCTGGTGGGTTCACTCATGTATCTGGTGAACACACGACTCGACTTATGCTTTGCGGTGAACCATCTGAGTCAAGCTGTGATTCATCCTACCAAACTATTTTGGAAGGCAGCGAAACATGTGCTGAGGTACCTTAGAGGCACATCCCAGTTCAGATTGTGGTATAGACAGACAGAGGGAGTGAAGCTTCAAGGCTTCACAAATGTGGATTGGTAGGGAGTCCATCAGATCGGAAGAGCACTTCTAGAGGAATCTTCAACCATGGTTTAGCTGCAGTTTCCTGTTACAGCAAGAAACATAGATCAATTGCACTTAGCTCAAGAGAGGCTAAATACATGGCTGCTAGTCAGGGTACATGTGAAGCCATGTGGATGTGGAAGATTCTAGTAGGATTTTTTGGTTAGATGATGGATCCTATAGTGATCTACTGTGATAGCCAGAGTTGTATCAAACTCTCTGAGAATCCAATTTTTCATGATAGGTCCAAGCACATATATATCCAGTATCATCATCCTCGAGACTTTGTGGTGAAGAGAATCATGTTGTTGTTGTTGTATGTTTTGACCGAGGAAGAGGATGCAGATATTTTTACTAAGGCATTGTCAAGATGCAAGTTCGAGTTCCACAAAGACAAGATTGGGGTTACTAATAATCTCTTTCTTGTTGAGAGGGAGTGTTGAAAATAGCAACAAGAAATGCTAAAAATAGAATTGCTAAAAATAGCATTGCTATAAATAGCAGTTCAACCAGTCTTGATCTCAGTAACAATGGATGGAAAAATGGAAGTGCTAAAACTATCATTCTATAAATAGAATTTCGGGATACATTCCTATTTTAGTCAGTCCCTAAACTAAAATAGTGAAGTAAAATTCAAATTTGATCTTAGTAGCAGTTTGTAAAATAATTAATTAATTCATCTTGAGTTAATTAGTTAAGGAAAATCAAACTTGAAGTCTATGTGGGGACATGCAATAGTTTCTCCATTAATTGCGGAATTTTTCCATCAGTTAAAGAGAAGTGAGTTTTAATTTGAGTTGTAATTAGTTGATTTAGTTAACTAAGTCATGTCCAGTTAGATTAATTCGAACTGTTTGTTGAATTAATGTAAGTTCAGTTAGTTAATGCTTGTATGCATGTAACTACTGCACTTTAGATAACTGAGTATTCTCTCATAAATAATTCATGTATGTCAGTTCAGACATAGACCTAGTTGAGATCAGATGGAGGGGAAGTGTACTATAATTTGCTAGAATATTCGATTGTGAATATTCCTTGCACGCAGAAGGAATTCTTTCCTTGAGGATTGCGCAATTACTTCTTTAGGTTTAGTGAGTGTGATGAGGCCAATTCACACATGTGACATCATTGGATGCCAAGAAAAATTGCGCAAGGAAATAGAAGGCTTGGAGGGCTTGAGGAGGACATATACAATGTCTATTCAGTCTGTGAGCTGTATTGTTTGATTGCAGAGAGAGAAGGATAGCTTGAGAGCTAATCCTTTTTGTAACATCACAAGATTTCCACTTGTATGATAATACAAAGTTGGGGTTTTAGGCTGAGGCTTTCCCCGGGTTATATCTTCTTTATTATGTGTGATTGATTTCTCATCATTAGTTATATGTGTTCTCTTGATCTTGCTCAATTCGATTAAGCTTGTGCAAAGTGTTGTAGAAGTAGATCTTGTATTGTGTTACAGTATATTTCATAATATGTTGATCTACAGTGGGAATTTCTACAAGTGGAGCTAGGTCTACCATTTTCTCAACCAATGATTGGTCAAGAATAGACTCACAAGACAAACTTTCAGAGAGAGGGGGGTTGACCAAATATGAATTTTGATCAATCACTAGATCAACTAGTGAAGGAGTAGCGGAAAGCTTTCCAAACTTGGACAAAAGACAAGGTTGAGAAGCTATAAGGTTTTCTAATTCTTTGGAAGCTTGATCTAAAAGAGGACAAAGGTGAATGGGATGATTACCTTCACACAACTTACAGGGAAATTTGACTTTCCCCTTTTTCCTATGAGCTTTAGTGACACCAGTTGAAGGTTTATCACTAATATGATCTCTAGAGGTTGATGACAAAGGATGATGTGAACCTATAGACCACACTTCTATGACCTTGGAAATACCAAAGAAATCATGAAGAAGGTGGTCACCGTTGCAAATCTGCTAAGGAAATTTTACTTTTTGGGGCTAGTTAGAATATTTTTCTACATCTGTTGCATCTATAGCAATGGCTTCGTCTTACCTCTTGCTGATTTTGCTTCTTCTTCTTCATCCTCTTCTTCATATTCCTAGCTTCTTGGTTACTATAATCTAAAGTTTCACCAGACAAAGAGGAAGAAGGAGGTGAAGAAAAAGGCAAAGAAGGTAAAGGTTCAACTTTAAGATCACCTAGAGGTTGATGTTGTTCAGGTGGAGAAGAACTCGTTTGGAACGATGTTTCAACACTTAGAATCACTGAGGTCAAAAATAACCAAATTGGTAAATGAATGCTCAATCTAGGAAGGGACAATGTTGCCATATGCGGAGCTCCAGTATTTCCAAAAGAGGGAAAATAACTAGGATTCCCGTCAAAGGAGTTTCCTTGACTGGTAGACTTGGGAAATGTTTCCATTAGTATCAACCTAATATGTAATAAGGAGTATTTCCAAAGGAAGGATTTGTTCTGCAGTCCATTAATTGCCTTTTGATATTAACAAAATAAAATAAAAGTTGGGTAGGCAAGGTAGGACGTTTTGCCAAGTATTTGCGAACTATTATATACACCTTAGCTAAAACTAAGGAGTTAATGTACGGCGACTGATATCCCGGGCTACCAACTTTTCTTTTATCAACTCGGTAGTTCGTAACAAACTTGGAAGCGTCGGTGATGTATGAACAAGTACTTGTTCTTACTGTAGTTTTTCACTTGGTCATCCGACGCAAGATCACTAGGAGCTCAAGCCAACTTCTATACATCTTAGAAGAAGCTCTATGTCTAATGAAATAAAGAAAGATTTCTCTACATAAGCTATTCTAATTGCTGAAAGGAAAATGACTGGAATGTGAAGCATGACCTAGTAAACCCTAATTAACAAGCTAATTGTACTTTTGCCAAAAACACTATGAAAACCATGAAAGAAATTCCATTACCTACTAAATAAAGTAAAAAACATCTAACCATGCTATTTCTGGAAGTAAATAAGAAAAAAACATATTTTTGGATTTTTATGTGTTTTTATGTGAATTTGACATGCATCGAATTTACTGTGTGTGAGTGTGGCAGTGAACATATGGCATTGGAGGGTGGTTTTGAAGCTTGGGAGGATAGAATATGGTGTGGATGGGTCCTAGGAGGTCTTAGGTGGTGTTTTGGAGGCTTTTCCCACACTCGGCCTTCAAAAGAAAGCCTACAGGAAAAACTACAGGAGGACATAAGGAAACTATAGGAGGCCTACAAGAGGGGCCAAGAGCAATTTCTATGATTTTGAGGGTGTGCTAGTGGGTGGAAAAGGTGGATGAAGGATGGGGTGACGTGTTAGAGTGCCTAAGGTCAACCATGAATCACTAAGAGAGACAAAGATGATTGGGTTTGGTTAAGGGGAGAGGAAGAAGTTCTATGAAAAATGAAGGAAACTAAGGAAGAATTGAGGTGAGGTTTGGGACACCTGTAGGGCATGGATCTAATGAGCGATTTGATTTCTGATAAGATGGCCTATTGTTGGAAGATATCTGCTACATAAAAAATGACAGTCAACCAAGAAGATCAAGCAAACAATGAAATGAGTGTATCTAGAAAAATAGAGTTTTGCATTAAAGTGGTCTAAACTATGATCTATGAAATGAAATGCTGATAAATGCTGCAAGAAAGGAAAGCATGAAAGAGTACCATTTCAAATTAGGAAGTGAACATGATAAAGGAGATCCGAGGTAAAGCAAAATTGGACTATCAACCTACTAAAGAGTTGCAAACACTAGAAGTCCTATGAATGAGGAAAATCTGTGTTTTTGGGGTAGCAAGAGAGTCTTTGCCTCAAAGCATGGTCCCAGAGGGAGGAATAGAGGCCAAGGCACTATTTCTAGCCTTTTGAATATTTTTTGATCGCTTCTTAACTTGCTACAGAAAGCACAAATGGAAGCAAACTGCTAAATCATCAAAAGAAACCTATTCTTCACCATAAAAGAAAAACACATCTAACAATAAATTAATCTAGAAATGGAAGTAAAGCATACAAATCAAGGTAAAGAGAATCTTGAATACTTCGATTGGGCCATAACCCAAGGGCTTCAGCCCTCTGACATAACAAACAAATCCCGACCTTAGTGAGGCCCTAGATCTCTCTACTTATACATCTGAAGCTACCAACAACTTCCTTAAAATCAGGGAGGCTTGGCTCCCAGAACTCGAGACAACTATCAGTCATCCTCCACTTGCTTGATTTCCTTCTGGTGCATGATTCGACTGCCTGTACTCTGAGATGAATGAAGGGTAGTTCAAAGTGAAGAGTTATAAATTAGGGGGATTCCCTCCTATAGGCCCTCTCCTCTATCCACTTCGAGTTATTGCTACCATTTGACCATTGGATCCTTGATTTTGACCTCAAAATCCATCAATAATCTGCATTAAATACATGTTAGAGCACATGGAATCATAACTAACTCAACTCACTCTTGTTATACTGCCTTTCATACTTCCTGTTCTTTTCTTTTTCAAAACCAAATATGGAGGTGGAGACAGAGAGTTTTGAGAAAATAAAAAAAACAGAGCAGATTGCGTTTTCTTAAATAAACAATTTTTTTTGGTATTTTCTTCCCTCCTAAAGACTTATTTCATCCTCAAAACGAGACCACTTCTTTCATATATTGATATTAACAAGGGTCATGCATGAACCATACCTCTTTAGACTGAAATTCATGCCAAAAACCATGTTTTCTCCCTTCAAAATGGCTTAGTGCCCCTCCTGTAGAAGACCGTTGTCCCTCTTGTAGATTTCTTGTAGGTGCTCCTATAGATTTGCTATAGGTGCTCCTGTAGACAATGCCAAGAGAAATAATATTGAGGAAATCGATGGAGGATGGTGGTTATGAGGTTGTGGGGGCAAAAGAGGACTGTTGTGGCTGAGTTACGAGGAGGAAATGAGGAAAAGGTGGTGAGAATGCATGGGGAGGAGTGCTCATTACCCTTTATGGATATTTTCAGTGATGAGTGCTGAGCTGGAAAGGTGTACGTTGGCCATATTCAGACCGTTGGTCACCACCTACCTTTTCATCATGGCCCATCCTCCTAATCATCCCTCATTATTTCATCGGAGTTCACACTTCCTCCCACTACCTATCCTTGGCATCTTGTTATTGAGTTGACTGTGCGCACGTGTGGGTGACATTTCAGATAAGTGGAGTCAACTAAATTAAGGTGGCCAAGTTAACTAGCCACCTTTCCCTCGTTCAATCTCAGCCATCTCCTTTCTTTCCTGTGACTCATAATTACACAAATGTAAACAGAGGAGTGACATAGTTACTTACCTATGATCCAAGTGTATTTGTTGAATGGTGGTGCAGCTCTCTCTGTTGCAGGCCTTCATTCTTCTTCATGCATGATGTCTCCGCTAACTAATGTGTGGTTGTGTACTTTTGTAGGTTCTTATTTTGTTTGAGCTGAGCTACATGTTCCTTGGCAACCTATACATGTGCATTCTTTTTCTTTTGGTGCTAGACTTCTATGGGATCAGCTACTATAGGAATTCCTACAGGAGATCCTGTAGCTGCTCCTCCCCTTGAAGCTTCAACTTTTCCCTATGCTTAGAGCTCAATAATAATGCTATAGATGTCACGAATGATGGAGGGATAACAAGTAAGATTTAGGTAAGTTTATTGGTGCCTTTTCCTTTTTTTTATTTTTGTTTTTTTCAATATTGGAAAACTGTTTTTTCTGTGTTTTCTGTTGGACAAGAAGAAAAAAATAATTATGTGGGGTGTCATGCAGGATTGGAAATGATGGCAAGGAGGTTTGAATATGGTAGGAGGGATTATAGGTTCCTCATGAAGCTTTTTTTTCCCTCAAACTACCTTCTGTAGACACTTTTGTCTCTTTGTAATTCCTACAGGATCCTCCTGTAGAAAACATAGAGCCACCTGTGGAAAACACAATTTTGGAAGAAAAAGGTACAGTGGGGGGAACAAGATGCCAAAAATTATGGAGGAAGTTGTGGAGAAGAGGAAATAGATGTTGGTGTGAATGTCAGGGTCCCCTTGGCACCTTCTTCTACTCCCTGTAGTCCTCCTTGAAACCTACAATGCAATAAAAAAAATCATTTTTTCTTTTCTCCTTTTTTTTTTGAAAACAACTAGGGCACCTTGGAGAGGTTTTCACCTTAATTTCCTACCCTGGGTGCCTCCAAGGGAGGTTTTCACCCAGGGATATTTGTCTTTTTTCTATTTTTTTTTTTACATCACCAGGTTTCCTCGGATGAGGTTTTTCAACCCATTGATGGGACTCAAAGCGCCTCATGGAGGTTTTCAACTGAGTCCTTATTATATTATTATTATATATATATTATTATTATTATTTTATTATTATTATTATTAGTGAGTGGGTGAAGTGGAATCTAAGACATGCTCCAATACCATCATTATTTTATTCAAATCTTCAATAAACTCTCGCTTGGAGAGGGGTTTCTTGTAGACTTTCAACCAATGTCCATTGACAAGCATGGGGATGGCTTCATCATCAATGGTTCTGATCAGAACTGAACCATTATCATTGCATTTCTGCATAGTGTAGGGTTTCAACCATCTTGTCATCAACACGCCTTTCAAATCTTTGTATCTTGAGTCATAGAGTAGTGCCCAATCTCCCTCTTGTAATTTCTTCTCCTTGATATTTTTTTCATACCAGATCTTTCTCTAAAGCTAAACTACCTATGTATGGAGAAGGGCTTGCAATATGTATTCATCTGATCCATTGAGTTGAACTAATCTCTCCTTCTATGCATGGTTGAGCTCTAGGTCCAACTGAGCTACCATCGTTAAGGTATTGAATTCAAACTCTATTGATAGCAAAGCCTTCTTCCAATGGATCAGTTCATAGGGTGTGAACTGGTGTTGGTATTCCATGTTGTGTTGTAGGCCCAAGTGGCCTAAACTAATCTGTCTGCCAAGTCTTTTCTGTTGCTCCTCACTACCTAGGTTAGGATCCCTTCCAATGCTCTATTAGTCACCTCCACTTTCCCATTGGCTTGTGGATGGTAAGGGGTGGAAGTCTTGTTCTTGATCTTATGATGTGTGAGTAGGTCTTCAATCAGGCTGGAAGTGAACTCACTACCTTGGTCTGTGACCAACTCTCTTGGATACCCAAACTTGTAGAATATGTTTTCTCTAAAAAATGCATCTAATTTTTCCTATGTCATTGCTTTGATTGCTTTTGTCTCTGCCCACTTTGTCAGGTAGTTGGTGCACACAATTATGTATTGCTTTTGCTTTGAAGGGGGGTTGGTAGGCCCCACAAAGTCCATGCCCCACTTATCAAATGGCTCAAAGGTCACTTGAGGCTGCATGGGTGTTTCATTCTTTGGAGTGAGTTTCCGCATCCTCTTACACCAATCAAACTGGCTTGTGTATCTCCTCACATCCTGATGAAGAGTGGGTCAGTAGTAGCCTACTTGCAATATCTTGAAGGTGGTTCTTTTTGCTGCAAAATGACCTCCACAAGGCCCATCATGACAGGTCATGAGGATGTCAAAGAATTCCTCCTCCCTGACACATCTTGTCAAGATCTGATCTGGGCCCATCTTGAAGAGGTTTCCTTACTATCTTGCTTTTCTATTTTGAGGACAGGTGTGGTAGGAACTGCGCTGAAACCAAGTAGTTTGTTATATCAAAAAACTATGGAGAGAGTATTGATATAGAAAATAGGTGTCCATCTAGCATTTGGTCATCCACCATTCCTTTTTCGCCTGCTAGCAAATTTACTCTAGACAAAAAGTTAGCAACAACATTCTCTTACCAGGTTTATCAATAATGGTCAAATAAAACTATAGCAGTAAAAGCAACCATCTAATAATGTGAGCCTTTACATCTGGTTTGTTCATTAAATATCTAATTGCAGCGTGATCATTATGCACAAAGCTTTGATAGGCTGTGACATAATGTCTAAATTTGTTTAAGAAATGTACGATAACTAGGAGTTCCTTCTTGGTCATTGTGTAGTTTAACTCTACCTTTGACAAGTTTTTCCTTATAAAGTATATGGAATAAGGTTACTTTCGTCAGCTTGTCCTAAGGCTACTCATATCGCTTTTCTAGAAGCATTTGTGTGAATGTGAAATGGTAGGGCTTAGTTTGGGCCTCTGAGAATGGGGGCAATCACTAGCTTTCTCTTCAAGGTATCTAAGGCTTGTTGACATTTTTTCGACCCTATGAACTCATCGTCTTTGCCTAGAAGGCCAAACAAAGGAGAGGCTATCTTGCTGAAGTCTTTAATGAATCTCCTGTAATATCCGACTAAGACTAGGAAACTTCTGACATTTCTCACCTTTTAAGGAGGGACATTTCTCACCTTTTAAGGAGGTGGGACACTTTGGATGATGGCAATTTTGTTGGGGTCCACCTGTTGTCCTTGTTGAGATATTGTTTGACCTAGCACAATCCTTCAGTCATAAAAAATTCACATTTTTCCAAACTGAGGGACAGGTTCATCTCAATGCACTTATCTAGAAATTTTCCTAGGTTAGATAAATCTTCCTAAAAGTCAGAAACATAAGAAGTAAAATCATCCATGTATGTTTCTACTACATCATGAAACAATTCAGAAAATATACTCAATACCACTCTTTGGAAAGTGGCTGGAGTGTTGCACAAACCAAAAGGAAGGACCCAATATGCAAAGGTACCCTAAGGACAAGTGAAAGTGGTCTTATCTTGGTCTTTCGGGCTGATATCAATCTGATTGTACCAACTAAACCCGTCTAGGAAGGAGAAAGAATTTTTCCCTGCCAGACCGTCTAACACTTGATCTATGAAAGGTAAAGGAAAGTGGTCCTTTTTAGTGGCTTTGTTCAATTCCTGATCGTCGACATAGATTCTCCACATACCATTTTTCTTTGGCAGACCCATTCACTGTCAGAAATGGGATAGATGAATCCCGCATCAGGCAATTTATATAGTTCTTCCTTAAAAGTATCTTTAAGTGTTGGGTTTATCCTCCTTGGAGGCTACTTGACTAGCTTGCAATCTTCCTTGATGTATATACGATGAGTACATACTAAAGGGTGCACTCCCTTCATCTCCTTATAACTGATGAGCCCCAAAAATGGGTAATTAAATGGGCTCATTTTTCTCCTTAACTAAAATTAATCCACCATTCTCATTACTTTATTGCACATTTTTTATTATATTTATGCTGATAGAGTGAATTTGGTTAGTCATTATGCAATGGAGTCTAATGTGTGATTTATGCAGATTTTTGGTCAATTTTGGACAAATTCAAAGGATTAATGAGCATTTGTCAACCACTATTCGAGGAAAACAAAGGAGAGGATTTGCAGGAGCGTGTCCCCCTCATTTATCACTCCCTACCTCGAATCCTCCATCAGAAATTCGGAACATAAACAACCACATCGATGCATCCAAGGGGTAGTCGAGCAAGTCAAGAAGAACTGTTGTCTATCTCTAGTTCTAGGAAGCCAAGCCCTTTGATTTTAGGAGGGCCATTGGGGGAATACATTTGTATAAATAGGGGGGCTTATATCCTCAGTAGTTTAGCCAGTTATTAATATAATTTTTGCACTTTTGTGTAGCTCTTGTTCAGCTCATTTTTGAGTTTTTTTTTTTTTTTGTGAACAGTTTATGTAATGTAACTTTTATTTTGATAATGGAGATGACACATTTTCTGAGCCAGCATTGATTTGGTTAGGGCCCAAAGGGCTGAAGCTATTTGGTTAGGGCCCAACCCAAGCTACCCATCACCTATTGCTTTGTACTTACATATTTTTGCTTCAATACATGAGTTAATTTCTGTTAGATAGATTCATTTTACCTTGTTTAGAATAGGTTGCTTTTGATGGTTTGCATAGTTGCCTTTTGTTTCAGTTGCTGACATAGGTTAATATAGTGATAGGCTAAGATTCAAAAAGGCCAAAAATAGGCTTTGATCACCTTTCTCCCTTCCTGATACCATGATTTGAGGTCAAGGCACCATTGCTGCCACCAAAAACACAGTTTTGCTTCTTCCATGCAATTTGTAGTGTGATGATTTGATTTGAAAAGTTAGAGGGTTGCCTCAAATTCATTTTGCCAAGATTATTTCCTATTTTTGCAATAAATCTCTTTACAAGCTTTTCTATTTGTAAGGTATTGTTCAACACTTTATCTTTCTAGGTCAAAAATTAGGTTAACAAGAGATATGGTTCTTTTTTCTTGGTGCAACTAGTCATTTTCTTGCTCAGTTTTGGTATTTAGATGTGCAGATCTCTTACAACACACCTCATCTCACAATACATCAATAAATAAGCTATCATCCTCTCATTTCTCACAGGTTTCACAAGTCATTCACAGTCCTTCACGAATCTGCCCTAATTTCTGCACTTTTTCCATAAGCTTTCCTCTCGTCATTTGAGAAAATCCAACCATCATTTTCTTTCTTGATCCTCCTTGTTAAGCACCAGACACCTCAACACATCCCTTTAGTCTTCAAATAACCTCTCCCACCATTTTTCCACTCTTAAAACCTCTAAAAATAGCTCTCGATATCCTCCTGTAGATCCTCCTATAGATCCCCTGCAACCTCCTGTAGAATTTCCTGTAAGTGATTTTTCGAAGTCTGATTGCAGGGTAAGTCTTTGGAATGCTAATAGAGACTTCTTAGGACCCCTCAACACCTTCTTACACCTCTGAAAAAACCAAATCCGCCCTCCATCACCACCAACCCTCTGCCACATTCACAAACAGACAAAACCACATGCATAAGGGGTGGAAGTCTTGTTCTTGATCTTATGATGTCTGAGAATGTCTTCAAGTAGGATGGAAATGAACTCACTACCTTGGTCTATGACCAACTCTATTGGATACCCAAACTTGTAGAATATGTTTTCTCTCAAAAATTCATCTACCTTTTCCTATGTCGTTGCTTTGATTGCTTTTGTCTCTATCCACTTTGTCAGGTAGTCAGTGCACACAATTATGTACTACTTTTTCTTTGAAGGAGGGTTGATAGGCCCCACAAAGTCCATGCCCCACTTATCAAATGACTCAAAGGTCACTTGAGGGTGCATGGGCATTTCATCCTTTGGAGTGGGTTTCCCTATCCTCTGACACCAATCAAACTAGCTTGTCTATCTCCTCACATCCTGATGAAGAAGGGCCAGTAGTAGCCTGCTTGCAATATCTTGAAGGTGGTTCTTTTTGCAGCAAAATGACCTCCACAAGGCCCATCACGACAGGTCAGGAGGATGTCAAAGACTTCCTCCTCCCTGACGTATCTTGTCAAGATCAGATCTGGGCTCATCTTGAAGAGATTGCCTTACTATCCTGCTTTTCTATTTTGAGGATAGGTGCGGTGGGAACTGTGCTGAAACCAACTAGTTTTCTATATCAGCAAATCATGGAGAGAGTAATGATATAGAAAATAGGTGTTCATCTGGCATTTGGTCATCCACCATTCCTTTTTCACCTGCAGGAAAATTTACTCTAGACAAAAAGTCAGCAACAACATTCTCTTACCAGGTTTATCAATAATGGTCAAATAAAACTACTACAGTAAAAGAAACCATATAATAATGAGAGCATTTACATCTGGTTTGTTCATTAAATATCTAATTGTAGCATGATCAGTGTGCACAAAGCTTTGATAGCCTATGGCATAATGTCTAAATTTGTTTAAGAAATGCACGACAACTAGGAGTTCCTTGTTGGTCACTGTGTAGTTTAACTCTACCTTTGACAAGTATTTGCTTATAAAGTATATGGCATATGGTAATTTTTCATCAGCTTGTCCTAAGGCTACTCGTATCGCTTTGCTCGAAGCATCTATGTGAATGTGAAATGGTAGGGCTTAGTTTGGGCCTCTAAGAATTGGGGCAGTCACTAGCTTGCTCTTTAAGGTATCTAAGGCTTCTTGACATTTTTTTGACCATATGAACTCAACATCTTTGCCTAGAAGGCCAAACAAAGGAGAGGCTATCTTGCTGAAGTCTTTAATGAATCTCCTATAATATTTGACTAAGCCTAGGAAACTTCTGACATCTCTCACCTTTTGAGGAGGTGGGACCCTTTGGATGATAGAAATTTTGTTGGGGTCCACCTGTTGTCCTTGTTGAGGTATTGCTTGACCTAGTAGAGTCCCTTCACTCATAAAAAATTCACATTTTTCCAGACTGAGGGATAGGTTCATCTCAATACACTTATCTAGAACTTCTCCTAGGTTATATAAAGCCTCTTGAAAGTTAGAGCCATAAAGAGTAAAATCATTCATATATATCTCTACTACATCATGAACCATTTCAGAAAATATACTCAATACCGCTCTTTGGAAATTGGTTGGAGTGTTGCACAAACCAAAAGGAAGGACGTGATATGCAAAGGTACCCCAAGGAAAAGTGAAAGTGGTCTTATCTTGGTCTTCCGGGCTGATTTCAATCTGATTTTACCCACTAAACCCATCTAGGAAGGAGAAATACTTTTTCCCCGGCAAACCGTCTAACACTTTATCTATGAATGGTAAAGGAAAGTGGTCCTTTTTAGTGGCTTTGTTCAATTCCTGATAGTCGACACAGATTCTGCACTTACCATTTTTCTTTGGCACTAGCACCAAATGAGAGACCCATTCACTGTCAGAAATGGGATAGATGAATCCCGTATCAAGCAATTTCTACAATTCTTCCTTAACAATATCTTTAAGTGTTCGATTTATCGTCCTTTGAGGTTGCCTCACTGTCTTGCAATCTTCCTTGATGTATATATGATGAGTACATACTAAAGGTTGCACTCCCTTCATCTCCTTATAATTGATGAGCCCCAGAAATGGGTAATTATATGGGCTCATTTTGCCTCTTAACTCAACTTAATCCACCATTATCATTACTTTATTGCATGTTTTTTATTATATTTATGTTAATAGAGTGAATTGGGTTAGTCATTATTCCATGAAGTCTAATGTGTGCTTTATGCAGATTAGGCAACCAATATTCAAGGAAAACAAAGGAGACGATTTGTAGGAGGGTGTCCCCCTCATTTATCACTCCCTACCTTGAATCCTCCATCAGAAAATCAAAACACAAACAACCACATTGATGCATCCAAGGGGCAGCCGAGCAAGTCAAGAAGAATTGTTGTCTATCTCTTGTTCTAGGAAGCCGATCCCCTTGATTTTAGGAGGGTTATTGGGGGACTACATTTGTATAAATCGGGGGGCTTAGAGCCTCAGTATTTTAGCTAGTTATTAATATAATTTTTGCACTTTTGTGCAGCTCTTGTTCAACTCATTTTTGAGTTTTGTTTTGTGAACAGTTTATGTAATGTAACTTTCATTTTGATAATGAAGATGACATATTTTCTAAGTCAGCATTGATTTATTCTAGAGGGCTGAAGCTCTTGGGTTAGGGCCCAACCCAAGCTACCCATCACCTCTTGCTTTATACTTATATGTTTTTTCTTCAGTTCATGAGTTAATTTCTGTTACATAGATTCATTTTACCTTGTTTAGAATAGGTTGCTTTTGATGGTTTGCATAGTTGCTTTTTGTTTCAGTTGCTGAAGTAGGTTAATACAGTGATAGGCCAAGATTCAAAAAGGGCAACAACAGGCCCTGATCTCCTTTCTCGCTTCCTAAGACCATGATTTGAGGTCAAGGCACCATTGCTGCCACCAAAAATACAGTTTTGCTTCTTCCATGGAATTTGTAGTGTGATGATTTGATTTGAAAAGTTAGAGGGTTGCTTCAGATTCATTTTTCCAAGATTATTTCCTATTTTGGTAATAAATCTTTTTGCAAGCTTTTCTATTCGTAAGGTATTGTTCATCACTTTATGTTTCTAGGTCAGAAATTAGGTTAACAAGAGATATGGTTATGTTTTCTTGGTGCAGCTAGTCATTTTCTTGCTCATTTTCGGTAGTTAGATGTGCATATCTCTTACAACACACCTCAGCTCACAATACATCAATAAAGCAACTATCATCCTCTCATTTCTCACCGGTTTCACAAGTCATTCGCAGTCCTTCACGAATCTACCCTAATTTCTGCACTTTTTCCATAAACTTTCCTCTCGTCATTTGAACAAATCCAACCATCATTTTCTTTCTCGATCCTCCTTGTTAAGAACTAGACACCTCAACACATCCCTCTAGTCTTCAGCTACCCTCTCCCACCATATTTCCACTCTTATAACCTCTAAAAATAGCTCTTAGTATCCTCCTATAGATCCTCCTGTAGATCCCCTGCAGCCTCCTGTAGAATTTCTTGTGAGTGTTTTTTCAAAGTCCGATTGCAGGGTAAGTCTTTGGAATGTTAACAGAGATTTCATACGACCCCTCCACACCTTCTTACACCTCTACGAAAAACAAATCCACCCTCCATCACCACCAACCCTCTACCACATTCACAAATAGACAAAATCACATGCATAACAATTTCACATAAAACACATAAAAACGAAAAAAAAATGTTCTTTTCTCATTTTCTTCCAGGAATAGCTTGAATAGATATAATTTTCATTGTCAATAGTAAATGGAATTCATTTCATCAGCTTTCAATTATTTTTCTGCAAAAGTAGGGTTAGATGGAAAAATTAGGGTTTGCTAGGGTTTGCTTTACACTCTAGTCTTCTTTCTCTTTCTGCAAGTAGAATAGTCTTTGTAGAGTTATCTTTCTTTCATCACAATTAAAAGCTTCTTATGGAAACTCATAGAAGTTGGCTTGAGCTCCTAGTGATCTTACGCAATCTGACCAAGTGACAGACTGCAGTAAGAGCTAGTACTTATGCATACAACACCGTTGCTTCCAAGTTTGTTACAAACTACCGAATCGATAAAAGTAAAGTAGGATGCCCCAGGAGTTGCAAAATTATTGCTGTAATACTGGTGCTCACCACTTTTTGGTGCCATTTCCAAGGAAGTGTCAGAGTATTGTGTGATTACTTCTTTTCCTCTATTTTCTACTGCAACATTCTGCCAAGTAGTTCATTTCAGCAAAAGTAGAGTAGTTGTTTCTTTCAAATTCTGCAATTTCCATTTCAGCAAAAGTAGATTAGTTCTTTCAATTTTGAAATTTTCATTCCAAATTGGTCATTTCCCTACTTTCATTTCATCTCTACAATTTCCTTTCAGCAAGTTCATTTTCAGTAGTTGCAATTTGTTTGTTCAATCAATTTCAGTTTTGCATGTACAAGCAGTGAAAAAAAAACATAATTCGCCCGAAAAAAAGAGATTCGCTTTCATGCCTCGTAGGAATAGAGATAATTCAGGGAAATTCCTACCCAACACCCCCACCACATCAAAAAACTACCCTTCTCTCTTCTTTTGTGGCAGTGATCCAGAAGATCCTTTAGGAGAACAACTGGAAATATTTGAAGAACCTATAGGAGAAGAAGAGGAAGAAACCATCCCTCCTGAGACAATGGCTGAAAACAAAAATGCTAAGGGGAATGGAGAAAGAGTAAAGGGTACCTTTCCCATTCGAGAGACCAATGGGGACACTAAAATGAAGAACATAAGCCCTTCAACCCTACCTCACTTCCATGGATTAACTATAGAAGATCCTGACAACTTCCTATTTGAATTTGTTGTTATCTGTCAAACCTATGACTATGCAGAAGATGAGCAGAAGTTGAAACTATTTCCTTCTACCCTTAAGGATGCAACATTGCAGTGGTTCATGGGGTTACCTGGCAACATCATCACAACTTGGGCTCAGATGCAACAAGCCTTTAATAACAAATATTGGGACTACTGTAGGTCAAAAGATACCAAGGAAGAAATATTTTGAATGACCATGGGAAGTGGTGAATCATTGGAGGACTATGAAGAAAGATTCCAACTCTATTATAAAAGGGCCAGGTGCACACTTAACCCCGAATCCCTGAAGTTGGTCCTGCTCAGAGGAATTCCGAAAGACCTTCTAGACACCCTCCATTTACTAGTTGGGGGAGACATCTACCAGCTACCTTATGAAGACATCAAGATTGTCTTTAGAAACCATTCTAGGGTAGCCAAAAAGAAAGGTATGGGGAGTCAACCCATGGCTAGTACCTCCTCCTCCAGTTAATCCCTCAAAGGTGAATTTGGAAACATGCTAGAAGATTTCAAATGCAAATGGATACCTTGCATATCAAAAGGAAACAAGAGGAAGCAAAGAGGGCTTTGGCCATATTCTGTCCTAGGTGCACCAGAAGGAATCCTAGGAACAAATGCCTATTGAACTCTATAGAGGTGTGTTCAGTCTGTCAAGAAGATAATCCTACAAATAAGTGCCCTTCCTTGATCGGACTTAAAGTTGTATACCAAGGGGCTGAAGGAGCCACTGAAACACTCTATTTCATAAACCAAAGGAGGCCGCATAGACCTAGACCTTACCAACAGGGAATGCAAGGGACATCTCAGGCATACTACAACCCCAATCAAGCCACTTCCACGCCTTCTTGGGGCCCCCCTGCTTATCCTTCCTGGTCCACACCTCCTCCTTGGGCATATCCATCTCAATATCATGCTCAACCAGCTGCTCATTCATTTCACTCCTATGTTCAGCCAGAACCTTAATGGAATGTACCTCATTAGGGGTGGAGGCCCCAGCAAAACTCTCCACATGCTCTTTTTCCTCCACCACCTGCTCAAATGCAACCATTGCCTCCTGCTCCACTAAGGCAACCCCAAATGCCTGCTCAACCAAACCCGAACCCAAATAACAGATAGGCTCAGCAAGTATATAGTGGGGAACCATCATGTCCAACCTATGCTGTGGAGATTTAGGAGATTAACCTACGATATGGGAAGTTTCTTCTAGATAGCTAGCCTTCCCTTAAGGAGGATGAGGAAGATAAAGAGGAAAGTGAACCAAAAGCAATTCCACAATTTCCTGAGAGATTATGTGGAACAACACAACCTACCCCAGAAGAAACTAAACTTCTAGGAGAATTGAAACAATTATGTGTAAATATACCACTTCTCCAACCCATAAAGGATGTGCCTATATACAACAAGATGATCAACGAGAAGTGCTTCAGGCATCTAGGTAGACACAAGAGAGATGCCCCAACCATCAATGTCATAGGACAACTATTCGACCTGAAGTTGGGGCTGGTAATCTGTTCGAAGTATCTAGACCCTAGAAGCCTAATGGTCGATGCCCACATCAATGGCACCATGATCCCCCATACCCTGATTGATCTGGGAGTTGCCATTAATGTGATGACCAAGGACACTATGCTCAAGCTCAACCTCTAGGGCTCACTGAGAAATACCACAACAGTAGTACAATTGGCGAACTACTCCATCGTGACCCCTGAAGGGATTGTCGAAGATGTAATGGTCTCCATCGATTATTTGGAGTACCCTACTGATTTCCTAGTTCTCCAGCCAAAGCCAAAGCTCATTGGGTATCCTCTCATCCTGGGAAGACCCTGGTTGGCTACTAAAGATGCCTACATCAGCTATCGAGCTGGGAACATGACAATCAAGAATGGGCATATGTCCAAGTAGCTAGTCCTATACCCTCCTGTGCAACCTTTGTTAGAAGAGGATCTACCTCTATGGTTGGAGGAGGAAGATGAGGATGAAGTCTATTCTACGCCACTATGTTTAGTAGAAGTTTCCATAGGGGGGAGAACCACAAAATGAGGATGATTTCATTGAAAGCATGATTCAGAATCCACCCTCGAGTATGTTTCCATTAGAAGAGCTAGTGAAAGAAACCCAAGACAATCCTTTAGTTGATTTATGTGTGGCTAACCTGAACTTTCTCCAAGTTAAGAATATAGAGTTTGGCCCAGAAAGAACCTTGAAAATCAACTCATCCCTATCCACCTTTCAGAAGAAGGAACTGTGTAGCTTATTGATAAAACATTTGGATGCCTTTGATTGGAGCTATAAGGAGATGAAGGGAGTGCACCCTTTGGTCTGTACTCATCATATTTACATTAAGGAACATTGCGACCCAATGAGGCAGCCTAAAAGGAGGATTAATCCAGCCCTTAAAGACATTGTCAAGGAAGAATTGCAAATATTATTAGATACAGGATTCATCTACCCCATCTCTGACAGTGAATGGGTCTCTCCTTTGGTGCTAGTGCTAAAGAAAAATGGTAAGTGGAGAATCTGTGTCAATTATCAGGAACTGAACAAGGCCACCAAAAAGGACAATTTTCCTTTTCCTTTCATAGAACAAGTGTTAGATGGTCTAGCGTGGAAAATTTTTTTCTTCTTCCTAGATGGGTTTAGCGGGTACAATCAGATCCACATTAGCTCAGAAGACCAATATAATACCACTTTCACTTATCCTTAGGGTACCTTTGCATATCGGGTCCTTCCTTTTGGTTTGTGCAATGCTCTTGGCACTTTCTAGAGAGCAGTATTGAGTATATTCTCTGAACTAGTTCATGATGCATTGGAAATATATATATGGATGATTTTACGCCTTATGGTTCTAACTTCCAGGAAGCTTTGCCTAACTTGGGGAAAGTTTTGGACAAGTGTATTGAAATGAACCTTTACCTCAGTCCATAAAAGTGTGAATTCTTGATGACTTAAGGGTTTGTGCTAGGTCATGCAATCTCTCAACAAGGATTACAGCTGGACCCCAACAAAATTTCCATCATCCAAAGGGTCCCACCTACTCTAAAGGTGAGAGATGTCCAAAGTTTCCTAGGCTTAGAATGATATTATAGAAGATTCATTAAAGATTTCAATAAGCTAGCCTCTCCATTGTTTGGTCTTTTAGGGAAATATGTCGAGTTCATATGGACTAACAACTTTCAATAAGCCCTAGATAGCTTGAAAAGTAAACTTGTGACTGCCCCAATTTTGAGAGGTCCAAACTGGGCCCCACTTTTCCACATTCACACAAATTCCTCAAACAAATCAATAGGAACAACCTTAGGGAAAATTGATGAAAATGTATGTTATGCCATATACTTTATAAGTATAAATTTGTCAAAGGCAAAGTTGAACTACATAGTAACCGAGAAGGAACTCCTAGTTGTAGTATATTTCTTAAATAAATTCAGACATTACATCACATGTTATCAAACCTTTGTACACACTAATCATGTGCAATTAGGTATTTAATGAACAAACCTGATGTGAATGATCGCATTATTAGGTGGTTGCTTTTATTGTAGTAGTTTGATCTAACCATTGTTGATAAGCCTGGTAAGGAAAATGTTGTTGCTAACTTTTTGTCTAGAATAAATCTGCCTACAGGTGAAGAAGGAATGGTGGATGATCAGATGCTAGATGAACACCTATTTGGTATCTCAGTACTCCCTCCATCGTTTGCTAATATAACGAATTACTTGGTTTCGGAATAGTTCCTGCCACACCTGTCCGAAAAAGAGAAAAGGAAGATCGTGAAGAAAAGTGCCCCTTTCACCTGGATTGGGGGCAATCTGTTCAAACTTGGGCCAGATTAGGTTTTGAGAAGATGTGTCAGGGAGGAGGAAGTTTTTGACATTCTCTTGACCTCTCATGATGGGCCCTATTGAGGCCATTTTGCAACAAAGAAGACTGCCTTCAAAATTCTACAAGCAGGTTACTATTGGCCCACTATTCATCGAGATGTGAAGAGATATATTAGCCAATGTGATTGATTTTAAAGGATGAGATTCCCTTGCAGCCTCAAGTGACTTTTGAGCCATTTGAGAAGTGGGGCATGGACTTTGTGGGTCCTATCAACCCGCCTTCAAACCAGAAACAATACATCATTGTGTGCACCGATTATCTAACAAAATGGGCAAAGATAAAGGCAATCAAGACAACAACCGAAGAAAAAGTAGCTAAATTTTTAAGAGAGAACATATTCTATAAGTTCGGGTATCCAATAGAACTGGTTACAGATCAAGGTAGTCAGTTCACCTCCAATCTGATTGAAGACCTGCTCATCCATCATAAAATCAAGCACAGAACTTCCACCGCCTACCATCCACAAGCCAATGGATAGGTGGAAGTCACCAACACTGCTATGGAAGGAATTTTGACTAAGCTAGTGAGCAGCAGTAGGAAAGATTGGGTAGATTGATTGGTTGAGGCCATATTGGCATACAACACCACATAGAAGACCACCACAGGGTTCACACCCTACAAGTTGGTTTATGGGAATAAGGCTCTATTGTTAATATAATTTGAATACAATACACTAAGGATGGTAGCTCAGCTGGACCTAGATCTTAGCAATGCAGAAAGGGAAAGGTTAATCCAGCTTAATGGATTGGATGAACAGATATTGTACGCCCTTCACCACACAGAAGTAATCTAGATGTAGAGGAAGATATGGCACGACAGAAGCATTAAGGAGAAAAAATTCCAAGAGGGAGACTGGGTGCTGTTGTATGAATCAAGGTAAAAAGATTTCAAAGGGAAGCTGTGGACAAGATGGCTAGGACCATACATTATAGAAAAATGCAATGATAATGGCTCAGTTCGGATCAAGACTATTGATGAGGAAACAATCCCCATGCTTGTCAATGGGCATAGGTTGAAAATCTACAAGAAGCCCCTCTCCAAGCAAGAATTCATTGAAAAGCTGAGTAAAACAATGTTGGTAGTGGAGAAAACATTTGCCTCCAATTCATCGACTCATTAAATATATATATATATATATATATATATATATATATATATATATATATATATATATATATATATATATATATATATATATATAATATATATATATATAAAATAAGGACTCGAGTAAAAATCTCTATGAGGCGCTTGAGTCCCATCGTGGGGCTGAAATCCTCTCTTGAGGCATCCCAGTGATGAAAAAAAGAAAAAGATCCCTCAGTGAAAACCTCTCATTGGAGGCACCCAGGGTAGGTAAGTAGGGTCAAAACCTCCTGGAGGTGCCCTAGTTGTCTCATTAAAAAAAAACAGAAAAATAAAAATTAACTTCTTTTGAGGGCCTTGCAGGTTGCAGGAGGATGATAGAAGGAACAGGGAGATTCCACAAGCCTATTACATCTCTTCTAGACCATCCTCTATCATTTATGTCTTTTTCCATCCCCTGGTATTGCTTTTTTTGAAATCTATGCATCCTACAGAGGCACTGTGTGTTCTACAAGACGCTCCTGTAGAAATCACATAGAGCTTGAAGTCAAGTCAGTGAAGGGATTGAAGAGCTGGAAAATTTCAAAGAAGGCTTGTGGGCCATCCTATAGCCATTCGTCATCATAACCCTGCATTCCATACCTGCACCACCACATTTCTAATCATTGCTTTCCTCCCTCCAAATAAGACACAACAATCCTAAAGTTTTTAGAAAAAAAAAAGAAATAAGAAAACAACACCCCTACACCTGCCTATAGCCTACCGACTGCTTCTCCATGACCATCATAACCTTCAATAGACTACTCCCAAGTCCCTGCATAAACCTCAGCTAAAAGTTCTAAAGGGAGAAGCACCTACAAAATCTCCTGTAGGATTCTTCTAGCAGCTCATTCCCTTAAAAATAAATATCCAAAAGCAGATCTGGTGTAGCCACAGGTACGTAAAACACGTAAAAAGCTAGATCTTGATTGAATATCACTTATATAAGGCAACTAAGATACCTATCTAGAAGCCATGAGCATATGGAAACAGAAGTACATGGGGATAGCACCAAAGTCTAATCATGTAGTAGCACTGTAGTGCACACATTTTGACTTACAAGCAAGTGTCTAAACCCATTCCTCTATTGCATTCGTATGATCCAAAATTGCATGAACAAATGGGATGGTTGAGATTAAACTAGATCAGTGGCTAGCTATTTGTCCACCCTTGTCCAGTTCAACAACACTCAACCAGAGTTCAATCTGCACGTTTGTCCAGTCAACTCATAAGAATCTCAAAATAGGTAGTGGTGGATATTTTGAACTCCAACACGAATGATGGAAATGATTGCCGACAGGCGGCATAAAGTTTCATGATGACACTATAGTGGGGATCAACGGTCTGAATGAGGGTAACGTACCCTACCTACCACCTCATATCATCATCGCAAACCTCTCCTGTAAGCTTAAGTATTCTCTGTCGACCACACTCACCACCTTTGTTTTCATTTGTATCATCGTGCTCTTGACTGCAACAAGCTACCTACCACCTCTAGAGCCTCGAAACAGTCGATCTTTGTCATTTTCAAAACCCTTCTGCCTATCAGGATCTACAAGAAAATAAATAGGTACTACAGGAGGGCCAGTGAGCATTCGCGCAGAGGAAAAATCATGGTTCCATGGCAAATTCGAGCTCGAAGAGGTAGGCTCTGGTAAAATCACTCTGCATATTCATATATACAAGGGGTGATGTGATTTCAAGCAAAGGATTGAGTGAAAAGGAAGGAGAGTTGAAATCAAAAGTTTGCCTATTTCTTTCAAAAAAAAACACAGTCTTTTTATCTGCTCTCTGTGCTGAAGTGTTGTCTCTTTCTCCTCCATGGTATTCTCATATTTGAAGGAGTGATGAAATTTTAGAAAAAAAATAAGCCTGTAAAGAAGGAAATTGCATTGAAAAGTCTGCCTATTTCTTAAGAAAAAACAGAGTTTTATCTTCTCTCTGTCTCTAAGATATTGTCTCCTTCACCACCTCCATAGTCACATATACAAAGGAGTGATGCAAGTTTAGAAAAATTGAACCTGGAAGGAAGGAAAATTGCATTAAAAACTCTCCATGTTGCTTGAAAGAAAACCTTAGTTTTTTCTCTATTTTCGGGTTTGAAACTTGTTGTCTCCCTCTTCACCTGAGATATTCCAAAAGACTCTAAACATCATGATGGGGGGATTTATGAGGAAGGAACCTCCAAACTCAACCATGTTACATGAACACCGAGAGGTGGTAGCCCTTTTTACTAGAGCAAATTCGATGCCCTTCTTTGAAAAGCTTCATGGGTATGATGAAGAAGTAATAGAAGAATTTGTCTTGTCTTTGACACCTCACTCAAAAATTCATGCCACTATTAGTTTTAGGCATCTCACTATAGAAATCACCCCAGAATTCATCAGCAGGGTTACCAGTCTCCCACTTGGACTACACTGGAGCAAGGAAGAAAAACCACTGGGTCAAGTTGCCAAGAAAACCTTCTTCCAAACAGATGAGCATCCTGTAGAGGAAAAAAATGGCATCAATAGAACACACATACCTTACCCCTGGGATGAGGTCAACTATTAGATAATCAAGTACATCTCTTGTGAAGGAAGGTACAACATAGTTTACGGGTACCATTTCAGACTTTTGCATCAATTAAGGTATAGCATGGACCTTCCTACACCCCAAAAACTCAGTATTTCCTATTTTCTCCTCCAATCCTTAATAGAATCTAACATCAAATTGAAGGCAAGAGTTCCAGACCAATTGGCTCACCATCGGCTAATTAAACTTCCAGTAGAAGAGGCCCTCCACACCTTCACAATACCCATAGCCTGGGAGATTTTTAGAAATATGACAATGGAAGATGATGTGAACACCCTCACATATGACCTCAGTGCATCTGAAAATGAGGGAGAAGAACAAAAAGGGGAAGATGAGGAGAAAACTAAAGAAGAGGAAGAAAAAACAGAAATAGAGAAAGAGGAACCTGAAACAGGGAAGGAAGAAATCCAAACAAAGGAAGAAAAACATGAAATAGAGGAGGATAAGACCACAACAGAGAAGAAGAAAGAACCAAGGACAAGAGGAAAAAGGACTAAAACAGTAAGGAGAAATACTAAATTAGTGAAGGCAGAGACTAAATAAGGAAGGGTAGAAACAAAACAAGAAGTGGAGGAAATTAAAACAAGGATAGAAGAAAAAAATCTTGTAGAGTCGGAAAAGACAAAAGAAGAAGAAACATAAGCACCAAAGGCAGAAGTGTCTCCTGAAACACTGGAAAGGGAGGCATCAGCTATTCTTGCTGCACTCAGCACCCCAGTTAACCCCAAACCAAAGAGAAAAAGGAAACCATCCATGTATTTCAAGGCTCGAAATATCACCAAGATAAGAAGAGGGAAGCCACAACCACCCTCAAAAGAGTCTATCACCATTGAAGATTCTCGTCTACCAAAAAGGAGGAATCTCCATCCAAAACTCCCATCACCTATGAAAGAGGAAGCCCTAGATCTTCCACTTGGAGGGAAAGAATAAAACTACAGGACTCCAAAACTGTCCTACTGGAGGCACAGACCACTCTACAGGAGACCTTGACAAAGCTACAGGAGACTGAGAAACTTGAGAAAAAGGAAAAAGAGCATATCAAGGGGAAGGATGAAACAACAGGGATACCAAAACTTGAACTAGAACCTAGGGATACTAGAACCTGACCCAGAACATGTGAACCCTAGTAGAAACCAAAATGTTAATAAAACAACTACAAGGAAGGAAAATCCCGGTAGAAACTGAAGTGTTGATAAAACAGCTGCAAGAAAGGGAACCCCAGGCAAAAAGTGAAATATTAATATTGAGGAGATAGCTACAAGAAAGAGAAGCCCAATTAGCCTAAATGGGAGCTGGGCTATGGAGGCACTACAGTTCAAGTAGCCAGCCAAATCATATGAAGTATACCTCAAAGATCAGTGGCTACAATTCTAGATCAAGACCCTTGCCTAAGGAGGTGCCACAGCTTTTTAGGATTATGGAAAATTCATGGATCTATGTGACCACAGTTAAGCAGAGGACAAGGTGAAGTTGGTAGAGTTCTATTTACATAACATGGCCCTTACTGATATGAACCTATGGGACCGCAATGCTGTGTTAGGAGACTTACAACTTATGGCCATGGCATATTCGATGAGCCATGAGGAGAAAAGAGCAATAGAAATCAAGAAGTTAACGAAAAAAGAGCTAAATGAACCCTTAATGATCCGAGCTAAGCCAACAAATCCCATGGATCTCATTAGTGCCCACCAACACCTTGCAGATAATCCTCAAAGTGTTCCTCAGTATATCAATGAGTAGGCTCAGGGTATTACGCATTTTGAGGACATGGAGAGATTTTTGGAGATGACTGCATCCATGCCTGCTTGAGAAGATGGAACACATTGCCACAGAGCCTACAGATCAGGGAGTATCACTCCCCAAATAGGATGAGAGAAGACTTGAGGAGAGTGCCACTCTATAAGCACTCTATTCAAAGTTTGAAGGCCAATTTGATTGGCCTCAAATTCAGTCCTCCACTGCTGCTAGGACTGCTGGAAGGTGTAAAAGAAGAAGAAGAACAAAAACAGTGGGAAGAGGTGGATAGAAAGGCAGGATTCCATGATAAGGAGGAGAATATCACATCAAAAGCATGGGATGTCAAGGAATCCATCAGGGCCATCAAGGATGATGAGATAGACTAGTTTCTCAGAGAATGAGCAACCCATTCAGTAGCGGGGTGATGATGAGCCCAAAAAATGGGTAATTATATGGGCTCATTTTGCCTCTTAACTCAACTTAATCCACCATTCTCATTAGTTTATTGCATGTTTTTAATTATATTTATGCTAATAGAGTGAATTGGGTTAGTCATTATGCCATGAAGTCTAATGTGTGCTTTATGCAGATTTTTGGTCAATTTTAGACAAAGCCAAAGGATTAATGAGCATTTGGTAGCCAATAATTAAGGAAAACAAGGGAGAGGATTTGTAGGAGGGTGTCCCCCTCATTTATGACTCCCTGCCTCGAAGCCTCTATCAGAAACTCGAAGCACAAATAGCCACATCGATGTACCATCCAAAGGGCAGTGGAGCAAGTCAAGAAGAACTTTTGTTTATCTCTAGTTCTGGGAAACCGAGCCCCTTGATTTTAGGAGGGATCTTGGGGGACTCCATTTGTATAAATAAGGGGGCTTAGAGCCTCAGTAGTTTAGCCAGTTATGAGTAGAATTTTTGCACTTTTGTGCAACTCTTGTTCAGCTCATTTTCAAGCTTATTTTTGTGAACAGTTTATGTAAGATGAACAGTTCAAGCACAACCCAAGCTAGCCAGTACCTCTTTCTTTGTACTTATATATTTCTTCCTCGGTTCATGAGTTAATTTCTATTACATAGATTCATTTTAACTTGTTTAGAATAGGTTGTTTTTGATGGTTTGCATAGCTACCTTTTGTTTTAGTTGTTGAATTAGGTTAATATAGTGATAGGCTAAGATTAGAAAAGGCCAACAACAGTCCCTGATCTGCTTTCTCCCTTCATGGGACCATGATTTGAGGTCAAGGCACCATTGCTACCACCAAAAACACATTTTTTCTTTCTTCCATGCAATTTGTAGTGTGATGGTTTGATTTGAAAAGTTAAAGGGTTGCTTTAGATTCATTTTGCCAAGCTTATTTCCTGTTTTTGTAATAAATCTCTTTCCAAGGTTTTCTATTCGTAAGTTACTATTCAACACTTTATGTTTCTAGGTCAGAAATTAGGTTAAAAAGAGATATGGTTCTATTTTCTTGGTGCGGTAAGTCATTTTCTTGCTTAGTTTCGGTATTTAGATGTGTAGATATCTTACAACACACCTCATCTTACAATACATCAGTAAAGAAGCCAACATCCTCTCATTTCTCATAGGTTTCACAAGTCATTCACAGTCCTTCATGAATCTCCCCTAATTTCTGCACTTTTTCCATAAGCTTTCCTCTCGTCATTTGAACAAATCCAACCATCATTTTCTTTCCTCATCCTCCTTGTGAAGCCGCAGACAGCTCAAAACATCCCTCTAGTCTTCATCTACCCTTTCCCACCATTTTTCCACTCTTAAAATCTCTAAATATAGCTTTCATCATCCTCCTGTAGATCCTATTGTAGATCCTCCTGTAGATCCCCTGGAGCCTCCTATAGAATTTCCGGTGAGTGATTTTTTGAAGTCCGATTATAGGGTAAGACTTCATAAGTTTGTCCAACACTTCTTAGGACCCCTCCACACCTTCTTTCACCTCTACAAAATCCAAATCTTCCCTCTATTTCTACCAACCCTCTACCATAGTCACAAATAGACAAATTCACATGCATAGCAATTTCACATAAAACACATAAAAACGCAAAAAAAAAAGTGTTTTTCTCATTTTCTTCCAAGTTTAGCTTGAATATATATAATTTACCTTTTCAGTAGTCATTGGCATTCATTTGATCATCTTTCATCTCTTTTTCTGCAAAAGTAGGGTTCGTTGGAAAAATTAGGGTTTACTAGGGTTTTCTTTACACTCTAGTCTTCTTTCTCTTTCTCCAAGTAGAATAGTCTTTGTAGAGTTAGCTTTTTTTCATCACAATTAAAATATTCTTCTGGAAACTTGTATAATTTGGCTTGAGCTCCTAGTGATCTTGCGCCAGCTGACCAAGTGACAACCTGCAGTAAGAGCTAGTACTTGTGCATACAACATTGTTGCTTCGAAGTTTATTATGAACTACCAGGTTGATAAAAGAAAAGTAGGAAGCCCTAGGAGTTGTAGCATTGTTGCTGCAATACTAGTGCGCACCAATAAATCCATGTGAAGGAATCTAGATGTTTTCTCAGTAGGTTGCATAGCTCCTTCTCTTGGGATGTAGATAGGGATGGATTTATTTTCAATGTTCTTTTTGGTTGAAGTCTATATTTTTTACACGGAGAGCAGTAGGGTCGGCCACACAGAGATCAGTTGAGGGGCTTTTTTGGGTTTCTCTTACTATGTCTTCTAATGGTGATACACTTGGATGTGGATTCTAAATAAAATTTTCAATCATATCATCCTCATCTTATGGTTTTCCTCCCATGGCGATTTCCAATGCACAAAGTGGTGCAGAATAAACTTCATCCTCATCCTCCCCCTCCAAACATAGAGGTAGATCATGTTCTAGCAAGGATTGAGTAGGAGGATATAGGGTTAATTGCTTGGACATGTGCTCGTTCTTTATGGTCATGTTCCCAGATCAGACACTAATGTAGGCATCGACTATAGCCAACCAGGGTCTTCCCATGATGATAGGATACCTAGTGAGCTTTGCCTTTGGCTAGAGAACTATGAAATCTATAGGGTACTCCAAAGAATCAATGGAGACCATCACATCTTCCACAATCCCCTCAGGGGTCACGAAGGAGCAATCTGCTAGATACAACACTACCGTGGTCTTCCTCAAGGAGCCTTGGAGGTTAAGTTTCAACATCGTCTCCTTTGTCATCACATTAATGGTAGCTCCCAGTTCAATCAAGGTATGTGGGACCATTGTACCATTGATGTGTACATCAACTACTGGGCTTCCAGGGTCCAGATATTTTGGACAGATTATCTGCCCCAACATCAAGTCAGACATTTGTCCTATGACATTGATGGTTGGGGCATCTCTCTTGCACCTTCCTAGCTGCCTAAAGCACTTCTCTTTGATCAACCTATTGCAGATAGGAACATATTTTATGGCTTGGAGAAGGGGTATCTTCACACATAAGTGTTTCAATTCTTCCAAGAGTTCAATCTCTTCTAGGGTAGGCTAGATTGTTATGGATAGTCTCTTAGGTGTTACACAGTAATTTGTCACCGTTTGTCACAGTCCCTGTTACCGCTCTCCTGCATCTTGGAGGAATCATTCCGGGACTTGTGAGAAGTGAAAAGACTTGAAACCACTTGCATCATTCACCACTGAACATGAGCTTCATATGCCTTGAAGACATCTCCTGCACCTTGCCCTTAAAAACATCCCTTTTTATATTAGTGCTGACCCACTGTGTTATGCCCGCACCATTAGCGCTCTGTCCCAGAGTCGCAATCGCGCCAACCTTTTTGGGCAAAGTTTTGAACTAATCAATCTCCGAAAGTTCTATCCAACTCATTCACCAACTGAATCCAAGTTAAGTGAGGATGGTTTGGCTTCGAATCTCCTTGAATGGGAAGTAGTTTTTCCACCATTCCATAGAAGTTTCCAAGTGATGAAGCCAAATCCATTATTGTTGTGATTGATCTTATCTCTTCCTTCTCATCTATAAAAGCTTGTTTCCATGGCTTGAGCAAGCTAGTTCTGATTCTAGTGGCAATACTTGTGCTGAAAG